>MUZC01004643.1:0-14356 GCA_002072015.1 Radix auricularia | reverse complement strand
CCCACCAGCAACTGGCTGTATGCCCCCCCCCACCCACCAGCACACATGGAAAGAAATCTCCTCGTCCCCAGGACGTCTGAGTACCTGCTCATCTGTGAGGGGGCGTGGGGCGTCATTATATCATTCTCAAAGCGCCCTGCACTTTTCAGGTAATTGTCATTATTTTGGTCTATTATATTCATTCGTCTAAATCGATTACTGTTAGCGTTGGCCTAATTGCCCTGCTAGTTGCTGTCCCCGGAAGACTTCAACATGAACTAACATATCTATATACGACATGCGCTATAACTATAATAAACAGCATTATTTTAGAAACACAATGTCTTAAACGTAATATTGCTTTTATAATCATCCGTTCTCTCACTAATGTAATACAAAGGCTACTTAAGTTGTGTCCCATTATAGCTAACAGGAAGTGGAAGGGTCCGGTCTTCCTGTACAGAACGATCAACTATCAGTTTAACGATGTAAGGGTGGTTCTCAAATTATGAACCAGTTTTTCTTTAATTGAATCCACTATTTTGAGTGATATAGAAACTTTATTGAAGTGAAAATTCGCAAATATTTTTTTTCTAATTTAAAAAGTATTCAAAGTATTCAAAAAAATAATTAATTAATTAATAAATTACTAATTTATTTTTCTAAAAAGACGGCTAAATCTTAAGATAAAAAAAATTATTTTTGAAAATTTTTTGCTGCAGCATTTTTTAAAATTGTTTAGAAACGTTAACAATATTGAAACTGCAACTTAAAAATAGACAATAAACGATTTTCAGGAGCCAGCAAAGAACATTCTCATAGGAACTAATCTTTTAACAAAGAATACTCTCATAGTTTTTTTAAATTTTGAAATTATCAGTAAGAAAAGAAACTATCATATTTTTTTATTTTTTTTTTTAAACTTTGAAATTATCAGTTAACAAAGAACGCTATCATATTTTTGTCATCTTTGAAATTATCAGTTAACAAAGAATACTATCATATTTTTGTTATCTTTAAAATTATCAGTTAACAAAGAACACTATCATATTTTTCTTATCTTTGAAATTATCAGTTAACAAAGAACACTATCATATTTTTCTTATCTTTGAAATTATCAGTTAACAAAGAACACTGTCACGGTTTACGGTTCTGAAAGATGCCCCCCCCCCCCCCATTGTTCCGAATGTTTTGTTTCACATCACGAGTGCTCACAATGAACACACTTAATGGTAACGTTTTCAAGGCTTTTCAAAGCATTTTTATCAAATAATCATCTGATGTTACAGTCCCAATGTCCGGTGCCAGGCTGATATGAGAACTTAGGTCATCAGAGTTTGATAGACCTGGTGTG
Source organism: Radix auricularia (assembly GCA_002072015.1). NCBI lineage: Eukaryota > Metazoa > Mollusca > Gastropoda > Lymnaeidae > Radix > Radix auricularia. The sequence continues at coordinate 13,023 of MUZC01004643.1, read as the reverse complement.
TAACAACGTTCTCATCAGATGTCCACTTTATTGCCCTGCCGTCAACGCCAGTTGTACTCGGCCAACACTACAACGGAAGATTGCTAGTGGAAATCTCTCATGCGTGCAGGCGTTCAGTGTTTTATTGTTTTGAACGAACCCAATTCAAACAAGTCGAAGGCTAAATGGTAAACGTGGCAGGAGGGGTGGGTTAGGGTGGGGCTTGATGGATCTGATTTCATCGTCCCTCCCACCTTAAAGCTAATTCAACTTTTTTTATAGGGCCCAACTCAGGGGTTATCTCAGGGGAATGATTATTGGGGGAGGGGTGAGATGGGGGGTAAGCTGATATATAGAAAGTCCCAGCCAAATAATTCCTATAAGAGAAGTCACCCTTATGCACACCCACTAACACACCCAAATATAAAATCACATACACACTAACATAAGCACACATCACATCAAGAATCACATAAACCAACCCACGTTCACATCCAAATTCTAAATACACACCCACATATACATCACATACACATCCAACATTGGAGCCACATACTCAACCACATACCCAGCCTCAAGCTTACCCAAATACACAACCACATACACGCTAATCTACTCACCCAAATACACAAACAAACTCACATTCATACCCACATATACAACAACATACATACCTACAAACACATTTAAGAACACACATCTACCAACGCGATATTCCTTGCAAGAATGGATTATAGGTCAGATTTGAACATTTTCAATATTAAGTTTATCATAACTTTTGGTAAAAAACAAGCACACAATCACAACTTACGGTTGAGTCTATTTCATTGTTATTTTAATATATAGTTAATTAATTTGTTTTCGTTATCAATGTCCTCCCTAGCCATTGATAGCCTGATGTATTTAGGTGATAGCAATGATCCCTCCACCCATCTGGTGCTACAGCCCGTGTAGGGCTTGGGCCTGCCTCATGACCTCCTTCCACTCAGGCCTTATCAACGCCTTTCTTCTCCAGCATTTGAATGCCCAGTTGTTGTAGATCTTTCTCTACATCATCCATCCATCTAAGCCTAGGTCTTCCCTTGAGCCGTTTTCCTCTGGGGTATTGATGGTGTATCCTCTTTACTCCTCTATCATTTGACATTCTTTCTAGGTGTCCTGCCCAGCTTAGTCTGCCCTTTTTTTATTATTAAATCCTTTATATTAACTTGTGGTATCTGAGCCGTGCGACCGACCAACCTTACGACCGACCGACCGTGCGACCTTGCCGAAAAAACTTTGGATCCATTTTTAAAACACTTTCTCGTAAGCTAGCGAGCTGAAATTTTGCAAGCAGACTTAAAAATTATGCATCAAGATTTCAAATCGATCGAATGGACAATAATGGACAATAATTGAATTATTGAATTTTTAAATTATTTTATTTATCTCTTTGTATCCTGTTAATTTTTTGAGATAGAGTGTTGTGGTGCGTGATATGTTCAACAACATTTCATGTCGTGCAATAAGGTGCGCATTAAATTGACAGTACTTTTATTACGATCGGTGCGCATTATACTAAACAAGTTTTACGAGACATAGCTAGAATTGTTTTATTTTCGGATTGTTTTGCCCTGCGTATTATAATGAACATCTTTATAGAATCTAGGTAGAGATCTATGTCTGATATATAAAAGATTATAGTCAAAAACGTGTTTGTTTGTTTTTTTAGTTTTAAAAAAAAATAATCTTTTATATTAACTTGTGGTGTCTGAGCCCGTGCTCATTAGTATGATCTCACTTAACCATTCCAAAATGTCCTCCTCTTAAATATAACCAACTCAGCTATACAAAAATGACTTCACCGACTCCACTCTTTGTTTACTCGGCAATTCCGCCCATACATCCAGAAATTATAAGAGTCGAGATACAATTACGGACGTTTTTTTTTTAAATAATAACAAAAACCGTCATTTCTTGTGAATTGCTAGCAGGCGGAAAAATTACCCTCCCCCCTCTTTTTTCCCAACCCATAAACACACACACACACACACACACAAACACACTCATTAACAAACCACTGAAATGATTTTTGATTTGAGACTATCGAATGCGTGATGTTACAGAGATCATATATTTTTTTCAATATTCCAAGAAGATCAAATTCAGCCACTCCACAGCCAACTAGATTAACATCAGAAATGTGAGAGATGAACGTGTTGGACGTGTTTTCTATTGAAAAGATTATCACGACCAGTTTCTTGACCTCTCTTTATAACTTGTTTGTTTTGAAAAAAATTTTTTTTTCATTTTGTCTTTGTTTTTTTTTCCGCCCTGCTTTTCTTTGTCCTTCTTTCCGCCTGTCTTTTCTTTGTCCTTTCCGCCTGTCTTTTCTTTGTCCTTCTTTCCGCCTGTCTTTTCTTTGTCCTTCTTTCCGCCTGTCTTTTCTTTGTCCTTCTTTCCGCCTGTCTTTTCGTATGTTTATGTCTCATGAATCTTAAGTGTGAGTGTGTGTGTATGTATATGTTTGTGTTCTGTCTGTACTTTTTTCTGATTTTCATTGGTCTTTGTGTCTGTGTTTTATTTTTGCCCGTTCGGTTTCTGTTGAGAATGTAACAGGAATCACAGGTGTAGGAGTGACAATTTTGACATAGTTTCGAGTTAGTTCTTCTGTGTGTTGTTAACATGTCTGTCGGTATATACAGGTATTTGAGCACAGTCCTTGTATGCTTGTGTCTGCTATATAATGTGTGATACGCTTGAAAGCACGTTTGCGCGTGGTGTGTTGTGTGTGATGGCAAGTTTTGTAAAAAAAAAAAAAAATTCATGGTGTCAACCCCTCACACAATCTGCCTCATAAACCTCCTACAAGTCTGCAACTTCCTACTAACGCAAACATCTATCTTCTCTATATGAGTATGTGCAAACAATCATGACGGAAGAGCCTCGCTGAGGTCGACCACCGACCAATCAGTTTATGGTTGGCAAGCAAAAGTGGTGGCCGGGGTTAGGCGGGAGGGGGGAGATCATCGAGACCAACGATGTTTCTTGAGTTCACTGTCTTTGATCCTTGACATAATAACATGCTATTCGTAGTGTAGAGGTTATTACATTCGCCTAACGCGTGGAAGGTCCTGATGAGACATTTTTTTTATTTTAAAAAATGTTTATGTTTTTTCCCGTTCTTTCCACCTTTCTTTTTGAACATTACTGCGCAACATGGCTGTAAACTTTGTTTGTCAACACTGGGATAACTTCGGCGACGAGCTCTCCGTTGTTCTCTAGTAACGGAAAGGTAGTTATACACTCTCCTCAACAATAAGTTCAGTGCATGCCTACTTTAGGAGTATATGGTGGTGAGGCAGAAATTATCGCGATGTCCGAACTACTTCTCACCAATATCATCATTTACTTCCGAGAACGTCCTTGAGTTAACAATCCCGGTGAACATTTGATTACATACAATATACCTGCTCTTTAGTGGTCCTTCCGATCATGGCCATTACGAAGTTCACTTGCCTTTCACACGTGATGAACTTCTGGTGCCATCTATTTGGAACGTTGGTATGTACACACAAATTTCACAGCCACCTTATCACAATATCGTGATAAACAAGTACAACCACATTTCAAAACATGCCATAATGAACGAACGCAGATATATATATAGCCAGAACAAGCACAAGACGAGTGCAAATGAGCGTGACGAATTCCGAATGACCCTCGCCAGGGTCGGCATATCACAGTTAATGGTTGGCAAGCTAGGCAGGTGCAGGATGGGGCAAGTAGCTAATCGCAATGCACATGTTTCGAGACCAACAATTCGTCGGCAATTCTCATCACCCCCCAGAGGTTCATTCGCGTAGATCTGATTTCTTCATGATGTAGTTTGTGTCCGTTCTCCCCTCTCCTTTTCTTTGCACTATTTATGAGCAAGTCTTCGGCGTATGCTACGCCGTTGGTTGTAATCTAGTGCAGAATATCACACGTGGGTGCCAACCCTTTGTGATGGTGTTAATCCGGCAAGGTCCACACACCCCTAGCGACGCCTCTGCTCAGATGTATGTTGTTAGCAGTCTGGTGAGGTCAAACGTTTTGCAACTTTCACTGAGATATTTCTTAATAAATTATTGGACAGCTGACAGCTCAATTTTGTCTTAAGTGTCTGTATAAATCATTTTCATTACCTTCGTGAAGATTATTGGGAGCTTAAGATTATGACTTATAGTAATCCCGAGCCACCCCTCCAACTCCACCCCCCGGCCAACTAACCTCCCGTGCACTGACACACACACACACGCACAAACACACACAAACACACACACTCGTCAATATTGTCTTACTATTCAACCTATGTCTGGCCAGCGGATCCCGTTTCTCCTAAAAAAAAGTCCTTCCACAAAAAGTTGGCTTATTTTGTTGATGACGTCAAAACGATCACATTTTAGTTTTTCATTGGTTTATTATGTCTATCCGTAGACTACAGCAACAAGCCACGGACGATGAGGTCAGAAGTTTTTATCTAAGCTTTAGATCAGGGGTCTCCAAACTTTTCAGCCTGAGGGCCGCATTAACTGTCAAACAGCAGTTTGGGGGGGGGGGCGACTGTAAACTAGATGCCCAAATAAGAAGGAATCAAAACATTGTTGTTTTAAATTATATATTTAATATTATTATATTTATATTAAAGTTATTTAATATTATATACAAATATTCTTTAATAATACATTGTTACACCCGTAGTAGTGGAAATGGTGACATTGTTTCCTCGATGCCAAAGCAGTAAATATTTCTGGCCTTAGATTTGATTTCACTAACATTAACAGTGACCTGAGATTATCATCAGACAAGTTAGTTCTCATATTTTTCTTTACGTATTTCATCCTCGAAAGTGTCTGTTTACACAAATATGTTGTTCCAAAGCTTGAAAGGTGATTTGATACAAAAGTTTTGACATTAGGAAAGTCTCTATTAAGCAAAAACTGGTAAAAACTCAAAAGTCCTTCTTTAAACTTGTACCTAAGAAGGACATTTGCTTGCAAATCAATGAATTCCAGCTGCAGTTCATCTGAGCAACTGGCTACATCTGCTTTAAATGGATTTTGAAATAGCCTAACTTATTCTGCATTTGAATCCATGTCAGAAAACCGCTCCTGAAACTGCAGCTGGAGGTCTTTGATGAGCTCCCATGCAAATGATGTGGGGAACTTTACAGTTGCTTCAGCCATAAAGACCTTGCACTGCTGAAAGTGTATCAAGTTGTTGGCCTGTACTTGTTCCAAATACAAGACAGGTTTAGATCTGAAGGCCTTTAGGTGATTGTATAGACCAGAAACTAGATTTTTTCCTTCCTTGCAGTTTTCGCTTCAGAAATTTTAAATGACCAGTAATTTCTGCAGCAAAGACTAATTTCAATACCAAATCTTCATAAGACAATAATGGCTTTGACTTTCCTTTACTTTCTAGATAGTCACGTGTTTCCTTTCTTAATTCAAGTTCTCCTCAGAACTTTCTCACAACTTAGCCATCTTACCTCTGTGTAATATGGTAAATCTTGCGATTCTATGTCTGTATCTTTCAATGTGTCTCTGAACTGTCTACGGTTGAGCCCATGTGACCTAATGAAATTTACCTTCTTCACCGCAAGATTCAGTACACTGCTAATGTCCACATATTCAGTATACATAGCTTGTTTGTAAATAATACAGTGCACTAAGATTCGTTGTGAAATATGTTTCTCATTATAAATCTGCTTCAGTTGTACAACCAAGCCTTTCTTAATGCCACTCATGTTCTTTCCTTCATCAACAGTCAAGCAAGTGAAGTTAGTCCAGTTCAAGTTATAATGAATAGATGTTTTGTGCGATTCATTGAACATATCCTCTCCGGTAGCTGTGCCATACGTGCTATATAGAGAAGCCAGCTCTTGTGTTATATTCATGTCTTCATTCACACCTCTAATGAACACAAGCAGTTAAGAAGTGGAACAGCAGTCCAGCGATTCATCAATTGCAAATGAAAAATTGCGAACTTGCTAGCATTTTTCGCTAATTGAGTCACAATGTTTTCACCCAAGTCTGAGACACGGCGAGCAATGTTATTTGAACCCAAAGCTTCATTTTTAACTTCTTTTAACATATTTGGCAAAGTTCCTCAGCTACCTCCAACAAATATTTGTTCACTACTTCACCATCTGTAAATGGTTTGCCGCTTTCAGCCAGGACATAGGCAACTTTATAACTGGCCTTAGTTAAGGAAAGACGTAAACAAGGTATGGGTTAGCCTGACCGGACGTATCAAAACAGCGAACGTTTCGGCAAAGAGCCTTTATCAACGAACATACAAGACACAGAAAAAACGAAAATAAAAATGAAGGAACTTAGCTGCGGTGGAATCCGAAGTATCCAAAGAAAAAGTGACACTTTTTCTTTGGATACTTCGGATTCCACCGCAGCTAAGTTCCTTCATTTTTATTTTCGTTTTTTCTGTGTCTTGTATGTTCGTTGATAAAGGCTCTTTGCCGAAACGTTCGCTGTTTTGATACGTCCGGTCAGGCTAACCCATACCTTGTTTACGTCTTTCCCATTATTTTGTATAAGCCTGATTGCAGTCCTACCCCTCATTTTGTTTACCACTTAGTTAAGGATGTATTTTCATTTGAGGATTTACTGAGCCATGTCCTCTGAAATGTGAGCTGATTTTGTAATTTACAAAATTTTTCAAATTTAGAAAACTTAACCCTCCAGCGGTACATATTTCTCCCAACGTTTTACCTCATACTATCAACATTTGACCTCATACTATCAACATTTGACCTCATACTATCAACACTTGACCTCATACTCTCAACATTTGACCTCATACTATCAACATTTGATATCATACTATCAACATTTGACCTCATACTATCAACACTTGACCTCATACTATCAACACTTAACCTCATACTATCAACATTTGACCTCATACTATCAACATTTGACCTCATACTATCAACACTTGACCTCATACTATCAACATTTGACCTCATACTATCAACACTTGACCTCACACTATCAACATTTGACCTCATACTATCAACACTTGACCTCATACTATCAACATTTGACCTCATACTATCAACACTTAACCTCATACTATCAACATTTGACCTCATACTATCAACATTTGACCATATACTATCAACACTTGACCCCATACTATCAACATTTGACCTCATACTATAAACATTTGACCTCATACTATCAACATTTGACCTCATACTATCAACACTTGACCTCATACTATCAACACTTGACGTCTCAGTATCAACACTTGACCTCTCAGTATCAGCACTTGACGTCTCAGTATCAACACTTGACCTCTCAGTATCAGCACTTGACGTCTCAGTATCAATGCTTGACCTTAGTATCAACACTTAACCTCTTAGTATCAACACTTGACCTCTTTTTATCAACACTTGACCTCATAGTATCAACACTTGACTTCTAAGTATCAACACTTGACCTTTTAGTATCAACACTTGACCTCTCAGTATCAACACTTGATCTCTTAGTATCAATACTTGACATCTTAGTATCAACACTTGAACTCTTAGTATCAACACTTGACCCCCCTATAGTATCAACACTTGACCTCTTAGTATCAACACTTGACCCCCCTATAGTATCAACACTTGACCTCTTAGTATCAACACTTGACCTCTTAGTATCAACACTTGACCCCCCTATAGTATCAACACTTGACCTCTTAGTATCAACACTGAACCTCGTATTGTCATCGATAAGACCTGATCATTGTGTTCCTACATTGTATTGAAGGTTTAATGTCAAGATTTCCATTTATAAATTCGTACCATTATAGAGAGACGATCTACACCGATTAAATGTTAAAAATACAAAGGATTTGCTTTTCGGATTAAAAACAAACATTAATATTCAACGAGCAATATAATTTTAAAATTTAATATGGAAGGAGTTAATGGCTTTTGTTTTGTTCAAGGCGTAAACTATACTAGTGATGGGCAAAACTAAATAAGACTTTTGTATGATGATATTTGTGAGAAGATATTCAGCAAATTGATAATGGGACGTCATTTGTATCAGGTTTCTCATCCTCGTTACGTAGTTACAGACCACCAAACACATACTAGGGAAGTTTTATGAGATTATGTCACTGTATTATGTCACTGTATTATGTCAATGTATTATGTCACTGTATTATGTCACTGTATTATTTCAATGTATTATGTCACTGTATTATGTCACTGTATTATGTCAATGTATTATGTCACTGTATTATGTAAGCTTTCTGACAACCATCTGTAACATTTGTTGTAGTACATGATTTGGCTGGTAAATAAAAAGTTATCTCATTGTTTTCCACATTTAACATCCTTTAATTTTACTGCATGAAACGAAACAACAACAAAGACACAACATAAAGAAATTTAATTATCAGTGTCATGACAAGTTCGTTCTTGTTAAGGAAGTGGGGGGCGGGGCTTATTTTTACAACTGGGCACTAGGTATCCTTATCTACATTTTTAAAAGTTACCTGTGTATCTTTGTGGCCAGGCGCGTCTGTTTAACAAAGCCCTGATGAGTTGAATATGCCCCGCCCACCGTAGTTTAAGAACCCTTGTTGAATATGCCCCACCCACCGTAGTTTTAAGAACATTTGTTGAATATGCCCCGCCCACCGTAGTTTAAGAACCCTTTTTGAATATGCCCTGCCCACCGTAGTTTAAGAACCCTTGTTGAATATGCCCCGCCACCCGTAGTTTAAGAACCCTTGTTAAATATGCCTCGCCCACGTAGTTTTAAGAACCCTTGTTGAATATTCCCCGCCCACCGTAGTTTTAGGAACCCTTGTTGAATATACCCCGCCCACCGTAGTTTAAGAACCCTTGTTGAATATGCCCCCCCCTGCCCACCATAGTTTAAGAACCCTTGTTGAATATGCCCAGCCCACCGTTGTTTGAGAACCCTTGTTCTAAAGTGAATATGATTCTTGTTTCTCGACTCAGGTGTCGGCACTTCGTGCACGACCGAAAATTTATATGACCTTAAAAATATCGCTCTTAAAAGGTCATTTAAACTCTACAATACCTTACATTATTGTTAATAAGTCATTTAAACTCGACAATACCTTACAATATTGTTAATATGTCATTTAAACTCTACAATACCTAACAGTATAAATAATATAAAAGCCCAGGTCACTCACTCACTCACTCACTGGATGTGGAACGCTGAGGAACGATGTACAACAGTCTACAGCAGTTAGTTGAAAAATCGTGTGTTGATTAGCGCTGTAAAAATATTTTAAATGATGACGTCATTGTTTGGTGTGCATCGGTGCGCAAAATACAACCCATATTATTAAATACTTTGCGTACATTTCAGAAAGTTTAATATTTCGTATTTATCAAAAAAGGACAAGTTAGTTGGGCTTTTGAAAAAGGTTGGCGCCGTAGGCGCCCTAAAAAGGGGGGCGCCGCAGGCGCCACGGCGCCCCGGCACAATCTAGTTCTTAATATTTAAACTCTACAATACCTTACATTATTGTTAATACGTCATTTAAAACTTTACAATACCTTACAATATTGTTAATAGATAATTTAAAACTTTACAATACCTTACAATATTGTTAATAGATAATTTAAAACTTTACAATACCTTACAATATTGTTAATAGATTATTTAAAACTTTACAATACCTTACAATATTGTTAATAGATAATTTAAAACTTTACAATACCTTACAATATTGTTAATAGGTAATTTAAAACTTTACAATACCTTACAATATTGTTAATAGGTAATTTAAAACTTTACAATACCTTACAATATTGTTAATAGATAATTTAAAACTTTACAATACTTCAAATCTTGTTAATAGCTCATATAAAACTTGAACAAAACCTAAAAATGTGGTTGTTTTTAGCCCATTTGAAATGTCGGCATTAAGAAGACTTCGAGGCGTCGTTTTTTTTTAAAGAAGAAACAAGTACAGTTGTGTTCTATTGCGATTTAACACTTGTATGTGATACAGTTGTGTTCTGATGTGATTTAACACTTGTATGTGGTACAGTTGTGTTCTATTGTGATTTAACACTTGTATGTGGTACAGTTGTGTTCTATTGTGATTTAACACTTGTATGTGGTACAGTTGTGTACCATTGTGATTTAACACTTATATGTGGTACAGTTGTGTACCATTGTGATTTAACACTTGTATGTGGTACAGTTGTGTACCATTGTGATTTAACACTTGTATGTGGTACAGTAGTGTACCATTGGGATTTGACACTTGTATGTGGTACAGTTGTGTACCATTGTGATTTAACACTTGTATGTGGTACAGTTGTGTACCATTGTAATTTAACACTTGTATGTGGTACAGTAGTGTACCATTGTGATTTGACACTTGTATGTGGTACAGTTGTGTACCATTGTGATTTAACACTTGTATGTGGTACTTCCATGCTCGATATCAATCAGATATTACTGTATTGTGTGATGTTACATGATATTTAACCTGTTTTATGAGTACTTTCATTATAATGAAACGTTAATACGTGGAGATGCCATGTTTAATGATAATTAAACAATCTTAAGTCAAACATGCTTCATATTAAACGTAACCATGATATTCACTTTGAACTTTTATTTTAAAGAGATCTTTGAAGTTCTTGTGCACTATATGTGATTGGTTTCTAGAGGACTTCATGTCAGACTCTTGTTTTCAAGGAGAACAGTTTTTAATAAAAGAAATGTTTGGATACATGAGTCCAGACATTGTCTGAGGTCGTGATGATATAAATCTATATTTAATAGGAACACAATACTTTCCAATAGCACAATGGTTCTAACACTGTGCCGTTGGTCACTGGCGTAGCTAGGGGAGGGGGAGTTGGGTCCAAATTTTAGGGGGGGGGGCGCCAAAGGTGTGTCAGAATTATTTTTTTTACATTAAATGTTAAATATTACGCCATTGGTCAAAATGCAGGGGCCCCCAAAGAGGCCAAGCCCCCCACCCGGGCCCTAAAAGAGGCCAAACCCCAGGCCCCCAAATCCATAGCTACGCCACAGCCGCTGGCCTCTAATGTTATAACAAGGCAGTAATTCTAAAGATGTACTGCGTGCCTCTAATGTTTTAGTAAAACAGTTGATTCTTAAGCTGTACTCCTCGCCTCACACGTTTTTTCTATGAAACAGTTACTCTAAAGCTGTAGTGATCGGCTTATTTGTTTTTCAGTAATACAATCAACCTAAATCTGATATTTGTCTAAAGCACTCCAATGATCCTAAGGCTGAGTCTGTGGACTAATGTCGCACATAATAAACTGCAAAATTTAAACATTACTCCCGTTGCTCCTACAACTGAAAGCTCTATTGTCCCATCTATTTATAGCAGACTGATAATCTCGAAACACAATGACAAATGACACGTAAAAACGATTGAGAGTGAGAGTAAATAAGAGGACTTACTGTAGCAGAGTCACGTCCGAGCGGTAGATATTATACCAATCTCAGCAATTTGCATGAAAATCTGGTGACGTCACTTTCTTTCACTGAATGAGGAACCTTCTTTTGCAAAGCGTTAAATATTGATTGGTTTGTTGTTTTGTTCTTGGCTTTTTATTGAGTAACTTCTTAAGACTTGAAGTCCTACAGGATTGAGACAATACACTTGAAATGTCTTCTCGTTTTTATCTGTATAGTGTTTAGTTGCTTCCCTTGTTCCTGAAGAAATCGTTTCAATCCACGTAACATACACTTGTTAAGGGAGATAATTGTGTCATTTCATATACTAAACCCTTTTGACGTGAACCCTATAAATGATAAAAGGTAGCTAAATTTCAACTAAAACTGCAAATTTGTGCTTCAAAATCTATATCTAATTTATAGAATTTTAAGAACAATATCATCAAATAACAGATGTAATGTCTGGTTTAAGGTACAAAAACTTTTACGTTTTTTTAATGACAAATTCATTTAACGATCCGTGTTTTGTTTCTGTAGGATGTATCGTATATTACAGAACTTATTGTAGCAGTACAATTTGTTGCGTTATTTTAAAAAAAATTGAGAGAGATCTTCGCATTTACTTATCGATATTATGGATGTTCTAATTTCTCTGATTGTGATGCGATGTGCAACAATCTCAGATCCGAAATGTGCTGAAACCGTCCGTGCCAACAACCATGTTCCTCCTCATCCCCAGCAAGTCCAGACTAAGTGACGTGTTCGCCCACATCACCCGCTCACGCACTAAAACTTTCGGTGCCCTTCCCGCGCCGACACAATGAGATACTTCTGCCAACCCACCCCGCCCTCTGTGGCAGACGACACGGCTAAGTTAGGGATTGGTGACAGAATACACCTTATCTAAATATGGCAATGGGGGTGTCATATGGGGAAAAGCCGAGTTTGGCATGATGTTATTTTATTCTAGTTTTGTCACTCCTGGAAATACTTTTAATTTATATAAATTTAATTCAAACATCTTTTGCGAACTTTAAAAACTGTATATCGGACACTTTCAGGCGCTACATTGCAATCTTTATTTTCTAAAATAACCATAAAAGATTTCTCTGACTAATAAATAAGGCTTCTGTACACCATCGTGCCCACAAATAGTTTGTGTAATTTGTTTTGTTTTGTTTTTTAATTAAAAAGCTTTATGCAGTCCCATTCTGTACATTATATGTTTTGTTTAATTTGATATACTCTATGATTTTACACTTAGCCTGTATCTAAATACAATAAACAGAGGTACAAAAAAAAAAAGAGAGACTTTAAAAAACACGTTTTTATAAGTGGATTAAAAAGAAGAAAATAATTTAAAAACTTTTAAGTTCAATTACGTGGGGCGGGCGCTTATGAGGTTTTACATATGCAGTAGTAGTATAGTTATGTGCAGAACGATTATATTTTGTGGGGCAGCCCCACAAACGTCACTTCCGGTCTATAACGTCACATATGGTGGGCGTGGTTACTTCCGGTTATGTTGGGGTCATTTCCGGTTATGGGTGGGGGGTCATTTCCGGTTATGGGT
>MUZC01004642.1:339176-361525 GCA_002072015.1 Radix auricularia | reverse complement strand
TGTCTTAGCTCCGTGCGGCGGCTGTAATCATCTGTCTAACTTCCTAGCTAGCCCTAACCGGCCTTCGAAATTCCAGGTCGGGACTTTTAGTTTCGGGTTTCGCTGACCCTACTCATGCTGGGGACCACGTAGAGGTAAGCCCCTCCCCCTTCTAACAAATAATGTTTTCGATTATAGTGTCGCCTTGTAATTGTTCCTCGTTCATCCAATATTAGCAGCAACTTCAACCTCTCTAAATCATCAAGAATACGTAGCCGTTGTGTAGACATTCTTGACATTCCATTTGAAACCTCCATCTTCTCAATTACTTTTTTTTTTGTTCTTGAGAATAGTGCAGAAATTTTTTGTTGTTCTTGAGAATAGTGCAGAAATTTTGTGTTGTTCTTGAAAATAGTACAACATTTTTTTTTTTTTTGAGAATAGTACAGAAATTTTTGTTGTTCTTGAGAATAGTACTGAAATTTGTGTTGTTCTTGAGAATAGTGCAGTAATTTTTGTTGTTCTTGAGAATAGTGCAGACATTTTTTGTTGACCGATTGTAAGTGTACGCTAGATAAGCCACACTCACAATTTTCTGTCGCCTATCAGGGATTGTACCATTCGTTTCAAAACTTGTTTCCTCTCTTATGATTGTCTTCTTGTGGTTTTTTCATCCAAGACATTTTAGCACAGGTTAATTGCAATTTTTGCACATAAACAAAATTACGAATATAAACTTTAAAAAACGGGTGATCACGCATGAAAACAATACAGACCTAGTGTTAAAACACAGACTAATGCAGTGGCACGGTAGTACCGGCTCACAAATGATTGTCGGGGAAAAAGAGATTTCCCGTTTTTGTATAACTCATCAAGAGAAATGTCGCTAGTAAAGGAAGAAACTTATTCAAATTTTTGTCACGTTATGTAAATTATTCGTAAAGAGGGGTGCTCGTTATGAGAGGTTCCACACGGTAATAAGTTAGCTATTAATGTTATGTGCTTTCCATCCCTGATATGCATTGACTTATTCCATTGAAAAGGGGAAAGTACGGAGCAACAACATACGCATCCTCTGGTTACACTGACGAGCTTTGTACCGCGGGAGTGTGGTTGTATAGGGCAACAGGAAATGTCCAGTATCTGAATGAGGCAAAAACATTTTCCGAAACCGGCTACATCTGGGCGTATACTCTGGATGATAAGAGGTGTAAGTAGCCATAAATAGTGTAAATGCTAAGAGGCGTAAGTAGCCATAAATAGTGTAAATGATAAGAGGCGTAAGTAGCCATAAATAGTGTAGATGATAAGAGGCGTAAGTAGCCATAAATAGTGTAGATGATAAGAGGCGTAAGTAGCCAAAAATAGTGTAGATGATAAACGGCGTAAGTAGCCATGGATAGTGTGGATGATAAGAGACGTATGTAGCCATGGATAGTGTGGATGATAAGAGGCGTGAGTGGCCATGGATAGTGTGGATGATAAGAGGCGTAAGTAGTCCTTGATAATGTGCGGTTAATTGCGGTTAATTGATAGGATTTCTGTAACTAATAAAACAAGACAAAAAGTACAGTAAAGATCAATATTCATTAATTAGTTTAAAATATTTCAAACTATAAGAAAACTTTGAAAGATTTTTTATATTTGTTTATAGCCCAGTACGTTTAAGGTGAGAAGATAAAACGACTGTTTTATTGTAGCGTATCGAGGGCGTGATTTTTGTAATAGTATCGTGAATTGTTGTGTTATATAATCATAACCAATCGTGTCCTCCAGTACCCTGCCAAGCCCTGCTCTACGAAGAAACCAAAGACAACGCTCACAGACTGGGTGTAATCGACTACATGAACCACTGGCTGCCCGGTGGTGATATGAAGTACACCCCTTGTGGTCTGGCCTGGGCAATGAAATGGGGATCACTTAGGTGGGTCAATTCGATTATTCTTCTTTCCACGCATGGTCTATAGCCAGACCGGTTGGTAGTGAGAAACAGCGCAATGCATTTATTTTAAGGCTTTTGTTAAAATAAAATTGGTTTAAAAATATTAACATTTAAAATACTGAAGAAGTTCAGGTAAAAAATCAATTTTGATGTATAAACTTTTTTTTAAAGATTTTTTAGTAGAAAAAATGCTGATACATATGACACAAAAAAAATATTATTTTCTATTTATCCGCTTATAATTAAATTATGCTTGTACAAATCGAGAGACACAGTTATGTTATAAATAGGTACAAATGATTTGAAAAACAACTTGCACAATTTAAAGTGAACAAAAGAATTAAAATATGCTGAGTGTCTCACAAACACCAGCTGAAACTAAAGGGATATAACCGAAAACATGTCTACGTATTTTTCTGAACTCATTTCAAGAACTTCTGTCTCCTCAGACTAGCCGCCAACTCCGCATTCCTCGCCCTTGTTGCTGCGGACGCCGGGATCGAGACCGACAAATACCGGAAGTGGGCGGTGGAACAGATCAACTACATCCTGGGAGACAACCCTCACGACGGCGGATGTTACAGCTATGAGATCGGTTACGGCACCAAATACCCGCTGCAGCCCCACCACAGGGCCGCCTCGTGTCCAGACAGGCCAGCCCCGTGTGGTTACAACGAGGCTAACGCTGCGGGCCCCAACCCTCAGGTTCTCGTGGGGGCCCTGGTGGGCGGCCCTGAAGAAATGGACAATTACGTGGACGTTAGATCGGACTATGTACTTAACGAAGTAGCCGTTGACTACAATTCTGGCTTCACCGGAGCCCTGACCGGCATCCTTCACCTTCAAGCCAACAATCAATTCCCAGCCACCGCCAACAAATGTCCCTGCAATAACTAGAGAACCACTGTTGTTGTTATTTTTAACTTTCTTTTTTTCCACTCATACTTTTGTTTGAAATGTTGTTTATATAATGAATGAAAGAAGTTTAATTAAAGTGCTTACCATCCTTAAATTTAGTTTTCATTCTAAACTATTTAACTCAAAGAAGAAGAGAACTTAGTAATTGAATTAATCAGAAGGAACACGCCTTAAGTTGACAAAGTTTGAAATCTGATACAACCTGTGAACACAGTCGGACCCGGTAATATCGACGGGCTAGGGGTTTCCCGAAAAGCGCCGAGGTAATAGGGTTGGTGAGATAACCGAGGCCAAAATAAGTGGGTTGACGGCCTATGTGCTTGCCGAAAAGGGTCGAGATAATAGGGTTAGCGTGATAACCGAGGTCGAGATATGTGGGTTGACCGCCTAGAGGTTAGCCGAAAAGCTTCGAGATAACAAGGTTGGTGAGATAACCGAGGTCGAGATAAGTGGGTTCGACTGTAGTTATAACACGACCGACAATCAGATCAAACGATGTGTGGTGAAGAGAGAGGGTAAATAAAAAGGATTACTCGTCCAACTTTTGCAATTGTAAGCGTTAAAAACTTTGTATTGCACATTTTTATCTACATAAGTAACTTAGCAGATCGTTCGCTGAATGGAGAAGTAGTGAAAGATATGTTGAAGATTTTTTTTGTTAATTAAATTACAAGTGGCTTTGATGGTCGTTCCAGTTCGATGCGATTCAAAACTTTTAGCTAAGTCTTTAGACAGACACATGAGGTCCTCTACAGAAGCTGGCGTCCAGAACCATTGTGGGGTGTCCCAGTGAAGTCCGAACTTCACTTTGTTGACAGGGACGTCTGATAAAACAAAATATGACAGTCGAATCTCTTTTTCCCGAAATGATTCTACTCATTTCTGGATGTTGATATCAGTCGTGAATCTGTTTTTTTTTTTAATGTTTTTTTTTAATCAAAAAAAAATTATCGTGGGAATGATTTTTTTTCATTAGACTTTGTTGGTGGTAATTAAATGAAATTTTGCGCTTCTTGGATAATTTTTGTTTTCATTACAAGAAGTGCTTTTTTTTTTTCCAATAATAATTTGGTTCAAATGATGCGGGCAAAAGCTTAGTTGTATGATCAAGCGCAATGTACACAAGGCTTTTTTTTTCTTCAGCTCCGTAATTAAGAATGATTTGCCCAAACTATTATATCTTGATTTTTAGCGCGAAATCGGACAGCAAATAGATCTACATTATATCTAAAAATAAAAATATGTGTCATTTATAAGAAATAGTTTGACAATTGTCATAGATACCAATTGGTATGACAGAAATGCCAAAGATATAACCGAAAACATGTCTACGTAATTTTCTGAACTCATTTCAAGAACTTCTGTCCCCTCGGACTTGCCGCCAACTCCGCATTCCTCGCCCTTGTTGCTGCGGACGCCGGGATCGAGACCGACAGAAAAGAAAAGTTCGTGCGAGTTTTAGATAGGTTGACTTTTTAAAAACCCATCAACAACATCAAAGTTGGAATAGGGAGTTCTTATTGTTTGGAAAACGAAGATCTTGAATATACTTTGTACATTTTGAGCCAATTACTGTTTCAAAGAAGCAGTGTAAGTTCAAAAATGGGTGAAAAAAGAGCAATAATTATGTCTAAATTAAAAGTGAAACAAAATGAATAATCTATAATCCAGTTGCAGATAAAGTAAGGTGCAGTCATGATGGGCGTATACAGGGGGGGCAAGGGGGCATTTGCCCCCCCCCCTTACATTAGAGAAAAATGGCATACATTTTTACCATAGAACTGTAAAGTCCCCGCAAGTTAATTACATCGAAGAAAGTGTACACATATCAAAAATAAAAAAGAACTATATCTGCAATTATAACTGATTACATTATTGATTGTTATAAATAAAATATCTGTCACATTTTTAGCAAAAATACGCATGGGCGTATACAGGGGGGTGGCAAAGCTATTCTTGTCCAACCGTTCAACTTCAATATTCAATTTAGAAAATGAATAAGTGTTAAATTAGAAACAGTAGCCTCAGCTGTGTCTGGCTGTTGACTTGTACTGATGCCCTCGATGCTAATGATAAGTCAGATGCTGTAGACGCCCCAAAATCTTCTAATAACGGCATTTGGGAGTCCCGCGATTTCACTTCTTTTGATTGCTTTTTTTAAAGCCTCTGAATAATTTTCTATCCATCTTTGGCAATCCTGCAGTTTCTACACGTATATTATTTCAGAGCAAAATTTAATTTTCTTATGAGAACTTACGTTTTTGATTTATTAAATGCTTTAATATATTTTTTATTTTAGCTATTGCAGCGCTACTTTGTGAGTCTTATTAATCTCTAAGACTTTTTGCGGCACTTATGTTATACTTAAACTTAAATTTAATTGAAAAGTAAACCTGTATAGCATTGTCAGTTAGGAGCAGTCCATAATGGACGTCACGTAATTTTGACCTATTATTAACCCACCCCCTCCCCCTAGTCACAATTCGTTACAAAACTTAGAGACAATATGACGTCAAAAAGCTGTGACACCCCACCTTTAGGTGGTGTTGTCTATTTGAAAATGAGCATGTTTCAAACCACTTTATTGTTATTTTAGTGTGTATTTAGTGTAAGGCTACACTCTGATATCGTAACACACGGTAATCCGTGCAAAACGTAATAAAATAGATTGTAAGAAATCGAATATTAAGGTTGAACTTTTGCTTATAGTAGCGTGTTTTGACGTGACGTCAAAATTTTTCAAATTGCCTCCCCTTCGTGACAAAGGTGGGGACCCCACTCCCCATTTGCGTGTGACGTCATTTTTGGAAATTAAAAAACGTGATTCCCCCCCCCCTGGAAAAATTCCTAGCGACGCCCATGGTTGCAGTGTACTTTAATTAAAAATATTTATAATAATAAAGATGATAATAGTTATAATAATAATAGTTTGACAACTTATATTTTCTCAGTACCCCAAAAAGCTACTGAGCTCACAGAGCTTCCTATTTTTCTTTTTAAAAAAAAAAATTTAAAAAAAAAATAAAAAATAAAAAATAAAAATTTTTTAAAAAAAAGGTAACACATACATTTATAAAAGCATTCAGTTTCAAACATACCTATCCTATTTTTTATTTTAAAAAAATTTAAAATAAAAACAAACTACCACATAGATTCTATACTGACTTGATGGTGCACACTTTCATCATTAGCACATAGAATCTTATATTTACAGTCATGTATGAATGTGACATCTTTACTTGTCCCCAATATTTTCTTTCAAATATTTGGGTGCAGCGTCTTAGATTGATTCTGGACGATTTATATATATATATAACTTATTTCTGCAATAGATTTTCAATAGCCAGCTCATCCCTGATTCCAGAGCTAATAAAGAACCATTTTAACGTCCATTGTTGACCATGACACATCACTATAAAACAACAACAATAAATTTGTTCATGCTTTGGGGTAAGTGTATCGACATTTATTTTCAAAAAAGACGAAAGAGTTTTTCTATGTTCAAACATATTTTTAAAAACCTAACAGTTCTGATAAAGAAACAAAAGATATAGTGAAATGAACTAATCCTATTTGTAAAAGAGAGCCATCAGCTATCTTGAAGCACACAGGGTTAAAACCTGGGACTTGTGACCCAAAGATAATCTTGTGCTGACGTCAGCCTCAACTGTCCGAATTCATCGTATGTTTAATCAGAATTTAGCTCTGAAAAAAATCACTTGCTTTCTCCTCGTATATAAATCGATTAAAATGTATACAGAAATTAAATTGAGACTGTTTTTGTTTTCAAAGGTATGTATTTGATAATTATATTTATGAAACTAATTTGTAAATTTGAAAAGGTACGTATTCTAAAATCTAGGAACCATCTATTACACCAGCCTGTGACCTGTGGATTTTTTAAAGTTATTTTTACTTTCTCGTTTACGGACTATAATGGAGAAGTTTTGTAATCGTGTACAAAATTGACGTTAAGGTATTGACAAATCTTGACTTTTTACACCTGACTGATTCAGAAAAAAAAAAAAATTAATCTTTTCTGTATGTGTGTGTGATTGTGAACCCGATGGTTTGTGTACAGTTTCAGTTAAGTGGACGAAATTTCAAATATAAGTTTTAGATTCTGTCAACTTTTGGGCGCTTCCCAGCAACTGGTAATGGTACCTTCTTCCACTGAAAGTGCCCCCCACCCCAAAAAAACCCTCACCGTTATATACGACCATACGAGAGAGGGATGCTAACCCCCTTTATTCACTATGTAATTGGAGCAAATTGTTTACTGTTTGTGTCGTTTAATTAATTGGCAACAATGTTTTTTTTAATTGTTTTTTTTTATTTAAACTTAATAAAATGTAAATAAAAGTGTAGTAAAAGTAGACGGACACATGCTACCAAACAAGGACAACAGACGTTAAATAGTAAAGGGAGGCCATCAAAATACATAATTTAAAGCCAGGCAAACGATGTACAATAACTGAAACACTGTGATTAAGGGAAGGTTATCGACATTCACTAACCAAAGAAGCTAGCAACAGAATGAGGTGATGAAACTAAAAAATGAAAACCAGCCGTTGAGACGTAATTCTGCAGATAACCTCTCTACCTCAATATCATGTTCTACCCCATAACCCAGTGTTGGATGGGATGTTGTCTAGCTTTTAATTCTTCTTATAGTACAGACAGAAGCGTCTCAAAAAAAATCAATTACTGTCATCCTCAGCTACAAGTTTGCCCATAGTTTAATCTTTACCCCTAACTTAGTGTCACAGCCATGGCTTGGCTCCTGCCCAGCGTAGTTTTGGTCTTGCCCCTGTGTCTGTCACTGGGATACGCAGCTAAAGATTATGGCTCAGCCTTAGGGAAGGCTTATCTGTTCTATGACGCACAAAGGTAAGTTACTAGTTGGCTAATGTTGATAGAAACAAAGGAAACTAATTTATAAATTTATAGCTATATAACTTGGCTGATTGTATGGAAAAGTATTTTCGCATAGTTTGCTTACTACTATTTGTAATAGAAATTTACATATCAATTAAATAGCACCTCAGTTAAAAAATTGAAACTAGGATTTCGCATTGCGCTAGAGGTAATCCTTGATGAAAATTATTCAAATGTGTTTTCTCTGATACCGGCCCCCATCATTGACTCTACAGATCAGGTAAACTACCAGCCAACAACCCCATCCCATGGCGAGGTGACTCTGCCCTCAACGACTGTGTTGTTGGTGGATGGTATGACGCCGGTGACCACGTCAAGTTTGGAATGCCCATGGCGTCCACAACTACCATCCTCCTCTGGTCAGCCTACAAGTGAGTACCCAACTGGCAACATATCATGAAGCAAAAACACGTGGTCTCTTTGGTTTGTAACATTTGTTTGTTTGTTGTTTTGTTTTTATTCTAATATTTTATTATTTGTTTCATTATTATTATTATTATTATTATTATTTATATAGTCAGGTAGTCGTTTAAACGAATTAAGAAGAAAAAGATCATTGCTTATTTAAAGTAATGTCGTGTAGGTTTTCACTGACTCTATCACCCAAGACGCCTCAAGTCTCTCCGACATAGCATTTTTGTAAGAGTTTTACATGACATGGCGTACTACAAAGCAACTAATACAAGAGAAATTACAAAATACTCAAACAAATTGTGAAATGAAAACAATAAATTTGAGCTTTATTTTTTAATATTAAAACGATAGTAAACGTTTCGGCAAATGCCGAACAGCACATTCTTTTTCCCATTATGTTTTTCACTGTAACCTTGACACTGCCTCTTTTTCCTATACCCCGTGTCATTCTTTGTTGTTTTTTCCCCTCTTTGTTATTTTATCACTATTCAAGTACGTATTTTATGTTTATTCTACTAATGAAGACATTAGCCGACACATTTACTGCCGAGTTAGTTTGAAAACAAAGCTCAAATTTATTGTTTTAAAATACACAAGTTTTTTGGTGTATTTTGTAGTTTATTTTAAAACTTTACCGCAGTCCTAATGCGTATGATACAAGAGAACTCATTTCACAGTTGATTAGAATATACTAGATATGTATGTTGGTTCTAATTTATTTCATGCCTCACAACTGTTAGAGTTCTAGAATGGTAAGGGAGTTGCTTGGTGGTGGGTATGATCCAGAAGGTCATTTCAAGGACAGCTAAACAAACCGAGACTATGTCCGCCATTACCTTCAGTTGTTTCAGAATGAGATCATTATATTTTATAAAAGAATTCAACATTCAATAAGAAGAATAGAGTTCTTGAAAGATGCAGTCATGTCGAGTTTTGTACTTCACATCCAAAGCAAGTCAATGAGGCAATAACTTATATGAATTATTGTAAAAATTTAAATAAAAGTTCTCACAAAATAAATTAAATTCGCTTGATTGTTGCTCACGCCCCATCTCTAGAGTTGGAAGGTGTTTACTGGGACATTGAATGTTCTCGTTGACAAGCTAAAACAAAATTAGATCAGAGATTTGACAAACATCTGGTATGAAACCAGATATATGACAAACTACATCTAGTATAAACCAGATATATGACAAACTACATCTAGTATAAACCAGATATATGACAAACTACATCTAGTATAAACCAGATATATGACAAACTACATCTAGTATAAACCAGATATATGACAAGCTTCATCTATTAATAAACCAGATATATGACAAACTACATCTAGTATAAACCAGATAGATGACAAACTACATCTAGAATAAACCAAGATATTTGACAAGCTAGAAAACTACTAAATTTAATCTACCAATGTCTTATTCCTAAGCTACTGTAGTTTCAGTTAATATATCTCACGAGTCTCACGTACTCTCCTTCTCACCATTAACATTTTCAAACTCTGTCAGATGGAAAGACGGCATTCAGAGATCTGGTTACTTGAGCCGTTTTTACGACACGATCAAATGGCCACTGGACTACTTCCTCAAGGCCTGGAACCCGACCAAACAAGAGTTTGTGTACCAGGTCGGTGACCCCGGGCTTGACCACAATTATTGGGGTCGCCCAGAGGATATGACCATGGCCCGCCCCTGTTTAGTGGCCAGTGTGGCCCATCCGGTAATTATCTATTTGATTAATCGATATTTAATGTACAAAAGAAATCAGGTCATTAAATTTCATTTATTGCTCAACTAACCCTGTTGTCATTAAGATCATACATATTTATCATTTAAAAAATGGTTTGTGATTATTTGATTTTTAATCCAGCAATCAGAAAACATTTCACTAACCAATACAATCCATTTGTTGCCGTCTCCCTAGCCCTTGGTGATCACCTAATAGCACAATGAATCAATAACAAAAACACTGTTCAATAGTTACTCATTTGCTCAAGCTCCAACAGTTTTTGTTGTACTCAATCCCCAGGGCAGCGATGTGGCAGGTGAGACAGCTTCTGCATTAGCCCTGGGTTATCTGGTGTTTAAAGCCAAAGGTGACATTGCTTACAGCAATCAGCTTCTAGCTGCAGCTAAAAGTCTGTATAAGTTTGCCTTTGATCACAGGTAAAAGATCCCAATTTTTTTTAAGTTTAGATGAGAAAAAAATAGGCAGGACGGAGAGAAGGGCTAAATTAATGTCTTTAAACTATATTGTAAAAACACATTTTTTAAACATGATTTCAACAATTTATCATTTGCTCATTAGATTTAAGAAAACATAATTCCGTAATGGAGACTCTGCAATATTTGCTCAAATGTATTAACGATTAAGCTGTATAACTTTAATACACCCACATAAATGAAAAGAGTGTTTTATATTTTTTATCGTCAGATATTTTTAATTGAAAAATTGATATCTTCAAGTTATTTTGTAAGCTTAAATAAATTGCATGTTATATCATGATCTTCTGATGTATTAAAGTATTAAACATTTGATTATACATTTTACATTATATATTATTAAATTCCTTATATTAAAACTTCACAGTATTGTCTGTCTATCATAGTCCCGCGGAAAAAAAAACAAATGTTAAAAATGACCCACTTCCCGTGATCTTATTTAACTGAAATTTTGCACATAGACTTTTGTTACTTAACAATAAATTCTATCAAAATTTCATATCGATCCAATGTAATTAAAAATTAAGTTAATGAATTTTTAGATCATTTCTATTTGTCTCTGTGTGGCATGTAAATCTTTGAGCTAGTCTGTCTCGTGGTGCGTATTTTATTGAACGTACTTTTTTAAAATAGTTTCCTTTCCTGTGGTGCGGTGCGTATTACATTGAACATAATTTTATATTATATTTTCCCGATCTGTAAATTTCTATGCTAGTCTGTCGCGCGTTGCTTATTATAAGAACATAATCAATACTTTTAGTTATGCCTAACATGTAAAGGATTTAAAGTCAAAAACTTTGGTTTTACTGGTGGTTTAATTTTCTCTTTATATACCAAAGCAAACGTTATTACATCAAATATAACTGTCATCAACTTTTTAAAGGGGCAAGTATGCTGCCACGACATATTCCTCTGCTGGTTACATCGACGAGCTTTGTACGGCTGGTGTTTGGATGTACAGAGCCACAGGAAATGTCCAGTACCTGAATGAGGCCAAGAACTTTACCCAGAGTGGCTACATCTGGGCGTATACACTGGATGACAAGAGACGTAAGTTCGAGGAGAATGGGTTCAAATTGTCACAGCTTAGTCTTAGTAATGGTCCAAGCTCTCTTGTCTGAATATATGATGGCCCGTCTAATCTTCTCTCATATTCTGGGAAGTTTGAGATCAATTTTTTTTTAACTTCGCTAACAGCTGGAAAACCTGCTCCATATGTAGGGCAGTGTCACACAACATTGTCTTAGCTGCGCTAGCTTCCCAAACAATGGCGATGACGTGGCAAAAAATCAACAGTCGCAGTGCAGGGTGGGGGGATGACGATATACATTTGTTGGACTATTGTTGGTCTGTTGGTCTATTTCCCAAGTTCACATAATGTGATACAGATATCGAAGAATTTGTTTACACTTGTACGGAAAATATTTCCCCACGTGATTTTGATTCGGAGAAAACGAGTGTGAAGTGCATGTAGCAAAATGCTTATCTTTATCTAGCAAATAATATTTCCTCCTCTGTTGAAATTATTAATATCATATATATTACTTCTACCTTTCATTTAAATTTGCAGTTATTTTTAAACCTTTTCCATGCGAAGTTATTTCGCCTTTAGCAAGTAATTTAAATAGTTGATTTACATTTAAAAGGTTTTTTTTTAAAACCTGGATTGACTCATTGTTTCCTCCAGTACCCTGTCACGCCATGCTTGTAATGACTCATTATTTCCCCCAGTACCATGTCACGCCCTGCTCTATGAAGAAACCAAAGACAACGCTCAGAGGCTGGGTGTTATCAATTACATGAATCACTGGTTGCCCGGTGGCAGCACCAAGTACACCCCCTGTGGTCTGGCCTGGGCCATGAAATGGGGATCACTCAGGTGGGTCAGCAAGATCATTTCACTACCAACAGGATTATGTCACGTCCATTAATATAGATTGTTGAAATTTGACACCATAAAAATGACATCTTTATATTTTTAGAAAAAAATTATGATTTACTTTCGATGGAATCTTTCCATTAAATCTGACAAGCATATTATTAAATATAAACATTTTAATGGATAACAATCGTTATATTTTCCAGACAGCTAAAAGTAAATATCTATCATTAACTTAATGTTTTTCTCATCACTTAAATTTCATGCCATATATAAATTCAAAAAAACGTGGGGGTTTTTTTTGTTTTTTTTAACCTTTGTACAAGAATTGTGACAAACTTATTACACCATAAAATCATTTAAGCTTTCAACCCTTCAGTCATCTTATAAATAGTACAGAAAACAGTAAGTTTGGCTTACTATAAGCGTGAAATTATAGCTATTAACCAATTTGAATTTATTTTAAAGTACTCGTAGCCACAGTTTTTATAAGTAGTCTATAAAAAGTGTATATTCCCATCTCAAAAATATAAATCTCAATTTGTCCTCAGACTTGCCGCCAACTCCGCATTCCTCGCCCTTGTTGCTGCGGACGCCGGGATCGACCCCGACAAATACCGGAAGTGGGCGGTAGAACAGATCAACTACATCCTGGGAGACAACCCTCACGACGGCGGATGCTTCAGTTATGAGATCGGTTACGGCACCAAATACCCGCTGCACCCCCACCACAGGGCCTCCTCGTGTCCAGACAAACCAGCCCCGTGTACATTCAATATACCGGGCCCCAACCCTCATGTTCTAGTAGGGGCCCTCGTAGGTGGCCCTGAAGAAATGGACAATTACGTCGACTCCAAAGCTGACTATGTACTTAACGAAGTAGCCATTGACTACAATTCTGGCTTCACCGCGGCTCTGGCCGGCATTGTCCACCTTCAAGTAACCAATCATTTCCCAACTACCAACAACAAGTGTCCATGCAACCATTAGCTTGACCTTGTTATGGTTATAGTGTATTGTTATGGTTATAGTGTATTGTTATGGTTATAGTTTATTGTTATGGTTATAGTTTATTGTTATGGTTATAGTTTATTGTTATGGTTAAAGTTTATTGTTATGGTTATAGTTTATTGTTATGGTTATAGTTTATTGTTATGGTTATAGTTTATTGTTATGGTTATTAGTATTTCTAAGTATTATTAATTATTGGTAATTGTAGTTGAAGTATAATGTTGATTATCATTATCATTTTTAAAAAATTAATTTTGTTTATAACATTTTTATTATTATTATTATTTAGTTGCTTTCTGCTGATGTTGTTTAATGTTGATTGTTGAAAACTTTTATTGAAATAGTTACAATAAAAAGACGATTGGCCCTTTCATTATGTGTTTTCCATGAATAGAATGATGTAGAAGATTGAACTGAATCATTTTGGAAGAATTCCCTTTTAAATCAAACATTGTTCGCAGTGTAATCCTATTTATGTGTGCGGGTTTGTTTGTTTGTTTGTTTGTTGTTGTTTTTTTGGGTTTTTTTTTTTTTTTTTTTGGTGGGGGGGGGGGACTGAAACTAGAATCAAGACCATAACAAGAGATGTAAAGAAAGTATCTTTTTACACTTTACTCTCAATCAGTTTGCTACTTAATCTAAGTTGTTGATGCAGATCCAGAGAATTGAATGTAACAGTGTTTTGTTATATTTAGCAATAAAATCTCTTGTCTGTGAAAAAAAAAAGCAGCCTTCAATGATTAAATAAACGCATCTACTCTGGTCGCACGTTCTAACAATGTTGCCAAAACAACCAGGTCAAACTGTTACATGGTCCAAACTTTGTGAGACCGGTCTTGGGTAGAGATCTCCGGGGGATTTATGGTGGCGAACTCTTTAAACATGAAGGCACAAGAAGACTTGATCTCGCTTTAGTCAGATTTGTTTGTTTAATGATTGGGGTAAAGTTTACTGGTCCTCATGAAGTAACCGACAAAACAAAAAATCGTTGATGAAATGTTGGACAGGCAGACACAGAGCAAGAGACCAATTTAAGTATACTTTCAGCCTCGAATTCGACATATTCAGAGAGACTTTATCCTAAACAAGTGTAAATACTTTAATTTATAGGTTCACAAGTTTCATGAAGTAAAGCTTACGTTCAATTTATAATCAGTTTTAAATGGCTAAGACTATCTCAAGGACATTCAAATATTGTAATATCTTCTAAACTTTGGATGAGTTTTAAAATCTGCCCATAGATATCTTTTTCGAATTGAAATTTGAATTTAAAAAGGGCTCATTTAGCCTCTATCCTGAAATAAATTGTAACTTAACCCAATAAAAGATGACTAAAATTATGTATATCAACTCTAATTAAACATTATGTTGTACTTAAGTTTAACAACACTTTGAATAAATCAACCCTTAGACGCTAAAGATGTATGTTCACCCTTCAATATTTAAATAATTCATGTGCCGCTTAAAAAAACTTCTTCACAAATGTGGTGGCCTTACAGTCTGAAATCTGTGCTGGTCACACACAAGAAGCAACTTTTGGTACAGATATAATTTTAACCTTGATGACACAAACGATATTTTAGTTGGAATTTGTCTAGATTGTTTGTTTGTTTGTTGCTGTTGTTTTGTTGTTGTTGTTTTTTTTTTTTTTTTTTTTTCTTAAATAGCACAAACCTTAACTTCATCTCAAATACACTTGACATCAATGGCCATTGAAATAAAGAGAATCGAGACAGAGATAACTTCTTGAGAGAATACAACAATTACAATTGGAAATATTTCTATAATACTCATTATATTATCAGTCTGAGATGAGATTCCTTTTGCGTCATTTCTAACTAACAACAAACTTGATTTTGGGAATAGTTGATAGTCTATGTGATTTTTTTCTTTGATAAGTAATAAAGATCTATCAATGGGAAGCTAAATTTGTCTTTAAAGTCTCTACGAGCCAAGTAAAAGACATCAGCTACACAATTTACTATGATCCAGATATCAGTTCTAAATTCTGATGTTGACGGTATAAAATATAATAGAGGAAACATCCGGCTTCTCCCGGCCCGCAGCAGGGAGTAAAGCATGTAGCTTTCCTTTTCCAGATTTTGTGCAATATTGTGTTCTTCGTGTTGTTAAGCTTCAACGTGAGCGCATTTTCTACACACTACATATTTAAATGGTGTGATGGTGTAAGTATTTAGTTTTCAGCTAAATCACAAATCCTAAGGGCATGTGTATATGTACAATAGATTAAGTAAGCACTTGGCCTTCATACATTATCTCCCCGAGATGTTGTTTATTTCTTTAACCCTGCCCTACTTTTTTTTCCTACTCGTGAGTCCACAGAAATCTTCCATGTTTATAAATGACTCTACTCTATGACTTGCCATATTGTAATTCTCAGACAAATTTTCAAGGTAAGAGACAATCTTACTTAGCCATTTCGGTGTTGTTCCGAAGAAAAGGTAGACGGCCAACAAGAGCATTTTAAAAGTTCCAGAAGTTTATTCTAAAATGTAGTTTATTAATATTTTATTAAACTTATGCATAACATTGTTTGTGAAATCAGAAAATTCAATTATTCATACAAAAATTCTGCACTAAAATGTTAACAAATAACTTTAGAAAACACATAGATGGTAGTTTAAAACAATGTTGAAATGCATGGATTATTTTCTTGCTGCTATCATTTGATTGTGTTTGAATATATGTAGTTAAGCCATTAGTAAAATTATGTCCATTCTTCGTTAATTTAATCCTTTTTTCTTCTTCTTTTTTTCCCTCTTAAATTTGACTTTCTCAAATGAATGCTCACTATTTCCCTCTGTGACAAAGTTTAAAGGTCAAGAATGTACCTGCTAGGGTCTTGTCTGACCGTTGTCCTGTTCCTCGGCCAGGTTGAGGCAGCTAAAGACTACGGCTCGGCCCTGGGAAAGTCTATTCTCTTCTATGACGCTCAAAGGTTGGTGATGACGACTTCTTCAAATATCTGCCATCAAATGATGGAGACTTTTTGTATGTGTATTTCAAATACTCAACCACAATAAAATATAATACATCATTTAGACATCTTGCCAACAGACGCGGTGGTCGACGGGTAGCGCGCTCGACTGCTGTACCGATGGTCACGAGTTCGCCTGAGGGGCCTGAGGAGTTCCCGAGTCACCCAGCTCTGAATGGGTACCTAACTAGACAATAGTTAGGCGGCTGGGGTAATGCGTGGAACCCCTATGGCCGTTGGCCTGTGACCGCTGGATCACTTGCCAACAGATTATCTCTCTCATGGTCTGTGGACGCAATTATCTTCTGCATAGTAGGAGCGTCTGTATATCTAAGATTGTAGCGAATTTGCAGATCAGACTACAGCGCGACCTCGATAGGATCGAGGAATATGCCAAGTGGAGACTCATAGTGAACACGCAAAAGACCGTCCATTCCATTTTCACAAATGGCAGGAATGCACTGAAACATGATGTTGTGCTTAACATCTGTGGGAAAAGGCTGAAATGGGACAAGGCACCAACGTATTTGGGCGTGCGGCTGGACCAGAAAATCCAGCTACACAACCATATTCGTGAACTGCGCGCAAAAACCACTGCCCAATTGTCACTGGTGAAAAGCTAGCAAGCACTGATTGGGGTGCCGATGCAAGAACGCTGAGAGCTCTCTACCTCAGCAAAGTGAGACGAGCCATTGACTACAGCCTCCCCATCCAGGCCTTTGCGAGCAGAACAGCGCTCGAGGACCTGGATAGAGTCCAA
This sequence comes from Radix auricularia, assembly GCA_002072015.1. NCBI lineage: Eukaryota > Metazoa > Mollusca > Gastropoda > Lymnaeidae > Radix > Radix auricularia. The sequence continues at coordinate 344,458 of MUZC01004642.1, read as the reverse complement.
AACCAAGCTCTAAGACTGGTTTGTGGGGCGTTACGTACTACACCCAACGCCGCGGTAGAAATCTTGACAAATGTGGAACCGCTCAAAGTACGGCGAGAGAAAGCAATACTAACTACGGTGGAAAGATACCGTAGAATGGATCGTAACGAACCCTGTTTTCAGATGCAAGACAGATGGGTAAAACGCACACGACTGAAACGACCCTCCTTTATGGATGTGGTCAACGAGCTCGAGGTTTCAGTTAAACTACCCAAAAGCAGGGAAAAAATATCCATGGTCCCGGCAAGGTGACCTCACGAATGCTACTCTCCGCCCGATCTACGTTTGTCACTGGCAAATGCCGCGGTGGGGAAAAATAGTCCAGTTGAGCTTCAGCACGAAGAAGCACTAAGGACTATTGAAGCCTACGGTACAGGCGTAGTAAGAGTCTATGCAGACGGCTCATGCTTCACAGATGGACGAAGTGGGTACGGTGCACTAATTGAATACCCTGCTGGAGGTCCAGCAGTAACNAGGCCACGCAAAGATACCACAGCAAGAAAAGGCAAACTTGCTGGCACAACAGGGTGCTGCCCAGCCCCAAATCGAACGCCCAATGACCCAGTTGGGGGTAAAATTGTGGCTAAAAGACCATTTCACGGAAAAATGGCTAAAAGGTTGGGAAAATGGTGACACGGCACGAACGCTTTACGATAAAATGCCGCGACCGCGCAAGCGAGATCCCTGGTGGAAACTGCCTCGTAGCTGCCAGTCCCTCATCACGCAGATGAGGACTGGACACTGTCCAACAAACAGTTACTTTCACAGGCTAGACAAAAACAGGGAACCCGGCTGCCGTTTATGTGGTATGGCCGAGGAGACAGTGGCACACCTGCTGACCGATTGTTCTGCGGCAATTGGGGACGCGGTGAGGTCAGGCAGCCATCGCACTGCGGAAGAATATCTCCATGGCGACGCCCTTATGTTGAGGCTCGCCGTTGGTATTGTAGGCCGGGTTATAAGAGTCTGAAGGACTCAACCCTCCAATGAGAATGTCACATATTTAGTATATCTAAGATATAAGACTAAAGTGCCACATTTCAGATTATGTTGGCTTTTTATTTACATTCACTCAATATTTTTAAAAGAATTCACGCAATTTGTTTATATTGGTTTTATTGAACAAAATCATTTTAAAAAAGAATGTTCGTAAGATAAGATATTTTACACTCTATTCGCGTAACTTCAACAAGTAAATTTATGTTACAGTCAAATTATAATATTTTTTTTCACGCTATCGTAGTGCTATTGTCAACAAACTTTAAAGTAACATTTTGGAAAACATAATTTTTATTCTCGCTTTATTTGGTATCATTAAATACATTTTTTTAAGTTTAAAGTCATCTTTCTTCAGCTAGTTACAGAAATATATTTAAATTTGCGACTCCTTTGTCAGGTCCGGGCACCTACCAGCCAACAACCCCATCCCATGGCGAGGTGACTCTGCCCTACACGACTGTGTTGTTGGTGGATGGTATGACGCCGGTGACCACGTCAAGTTTGGGCTGCCCATGTCAGCCTCGGTCACCATATTACTCTGGTCTGCTTACAGGTACGAAGTGCACTGTCCAATAACTCTGGTCTGCTTACAGGTAGTTGGTCCACTTACCCACTCATTTAGCTTCATTCAGAATTCTATATTTATTGGCGAGATATTTGTCAGTGCAAGTTCAAAGCATTTCAATATTTCAACATAAAAGTATGAACTGCTCCCTGTGGCAAATAAAGGGGGTTAATGTCTTAGTATCCATAAGAGGGGTTAAAGGTACAATACAATTTGTATCTAACCATCAGGTGGAAAGATGGCTACCAAAGGGCCGGACAACTCAACCAGTTTTACGACTCCATCAAATGGCCGCTTGACTACTTCCTGAAAGCTTGGAACCCGACAAAACAAGAACTCGTGTACCAGGTCGGGGATGAGCATCTTGACCACGCCTACTGGGGCCGTCCTGAAGACATGACCATGGCCCGCCCATGCAAGGTGGCCAGTGTTGCCCATCCCGTAAGTCGCTTATAATCCGATCCAAGCTAGATCGTCAGTGTGGAAAACGGGTTCACGCCACCTCTATTGATTTCTGAGGCGACAATTTTTTATATATATTTTTTTTGATACACAAGAAATAACAAATCTATATATAATACCAGTTTGTTAACGTAAAGTTTACCCATTAACAATGATGCAGTCTCCAAATGATGTCTATGAAACACTCGTGTTGCCATTGGCTAATCTAAATAAGGTCCTAATTTTGTTGCCTATTTCTTTTCGGTCACGTTTCATCACGTAAAAAAATCATTTAAAATATACCGACACGTCTGTACTAGATCATTGGTTGAGTACTTGAGGTTCGTAGACAGCCTTAGGGCGGGTAATGACGTCACAATCTCGCACGGGTCAAGGCGCCAAAGAGACCAAACGTGGAACAATTTAAAGATAACTTTTTTTGCAACGCGTTCCCGCTCCTTTTGAAAATAAGCGTCCATTCAATACTTTGACACAATAAAAAAATATATTGCTCGGAACATTGCTGACCTCTGATATGCTGCCCAAAATAACTACTAGCATGCGGTTGATAAATATAGAATCTCTCTCTTCAAAGGTAGCCAGCTAATCTGTTTTGCTGAGCAATAAACACAATGTCTATGCGTCCAATCGAGGGTTTATAATTTGTCGTCTGCCCTGATATATTTTGGCGAAAGTTCTTTAATTTTTTGTGAGGCCCCGAACAATGTAATTATCTACTATTACACGTTCACTGTATTCGAGAATGCTCTAAAACATTCATTCCGGCATTCCGGCATCCTTCCGTCTCGCGAGACGATGGTGCATCACCGTTGGGTTGGGTTGCATTTCCTCGCGTGACTGTGCAGTCCTATCCTTGAGTGACAGTCTTTGCCACAGTTTTTACACACGAGTTCTGTGCTTCCAAATGTTTTGGCCTTTCTCCTAGCTCTTCTGTCTGCAGCCTCCTCCATTCTTCGCTCCTCGGCTACTATGACGCCCTCTTTGACAACTGTGCGCCACGTAGATCGGTCTTCTGCCTTACACTCCCAGTCACTTGTATGTATTTTGGCTGCTTTCATGTCCCTTTGACAGACATCTTTAAATCGCAAGCGTGGGCGACCTGTTTTCCTCTTTCCTGAAGCAAGTTCACCATATAGGAGGTCCTTCGGGATGCGGCCGGGGCTCATTCTTTTGACATGTCCTAGCCACCTCAGGCGTCTTTCACTAAGAATTGAGAACATGCTTTGGGTATTGGCACGCGTTAGTACCTCACTATTAGGCTCTAAAACACTTGTCTTCAAATCTTACTTTCAAAATAAATATAACAACCAAACATTTGTCTCAATGACAAAAGTAGCCTATGTACACCGTAATTGCGTTATATTTTGTAGTTATGATTTACATTAAATGCATTAATTTTTTATTTTTTTTTGTGTGTAACTTTTTTAATGGGAAGAGCTTAGGCCCAGAAACTTCCTAGAGTAGAGCGCAATATAAATTATCAAATAATTATTATTATTATTTTGAACACAGGGCAGTGATGTAGCTGGTGGTACTGCATCAGCTCTAGCCCTGGGGTACCTGGTCTTTAAGGACAAAGGTGACACGGCGTACGCCAACCAACTGCTCAGTGCCGCCCAAAGTCTTTACAAGTTTGGACACGACCACAGGTCAGTCTGATAGTTGTTTTGACCACAGGTCAGCCTGATAGTTATCTTGACCACAGGTCAGCCTGCTAGTTGTCTTGACTACAGGTCAGCCTGCTAGTTGTCTTGACCACAGGTCAGCCTGCTAGTTGTCTTGACCACAGATCATCCTGATATTTGTCTTGACCACAGGTCAGTCTGCTAGTTGTTTTGACCAAAGGTCAGCCTGCTAGTTGTCTTTGGTCTACTTATTGAATGCACCATTTATACTTCAATGAAAATTTTAATGAAACATTACTTCTTTTATGGTACAAGTAATTAGTTTCATGAAAGTTATTCCCAAACATTGTCACTAAACTATTGTTTAAAAAAATGTCAAATATGAAATTATGCTATCTATATATATAAAAATCGAAGCATGTCTGTTTGCGCGTGCTTGTAATGAATAAAAATCTTAATATATTATAACGTTAGTGAATCGTTTATGTTTATCTATTTATTTTTCTCTTTGAATAATTTTTCTTTTTTAACTTTTGTACACACAAAAACTAAAAAGCGATATTTGCTTTTTTTTCCAAAACTCAAACTAAAATAAAAACATTTGGAGGACTTGTAAAATTAATATTTTCACTTAAATTAAATAAGATGCTGTGTTATAAATGTATTTTAATTAAAAAGAAAATTCACACCGCTTTCTCAATAAATTAAAGTTGGTTATATACTATTACATATTTATATTATCCACACAAAAAAACTGTCACCACCCCAACTCTCATGTACGAAACAAACCATTTGAAGAAAAGTCGATATTAATTACTAATTAATCTCTACAGACATGTTTCCTTTTAAATCATCTAAAGGGTTTGATGTCAAAACCAGAGTCGTAAAACGACTTGATATCGGGGCAGTTCTCAAGGGCGCCGAGGGCTTATCCTTCAATTTATTCAAATTTAGTATTTTTCTACACTTTTTTTTATAACCAAGGAAGATAATTTGTCAAGGGCGCCAAAAATAAATTAGCAAAGGGCACGGAAAACCTAGTTACGCTTCTGACTATTGCCATAGCAGCTTTAAGCTGCTCACAATGTCATGATAAATATTATGTATTTATTTTTTAAAGAAAATCTAGATATCCTTTTCATAGCTTTAGTATAGAAATCGGTATTTAATTTTTTTTAACAAATACGTAGCTTCAACCGTCACTGAAATATTCGAACACAGTCTTGAGGTAATTAGGATTTACAAAAGTCGTTATTCATTACCAATATATTTCGTCTTTAAGATAAGAAAAAAAAAAGCCAATAAATGATTTAGTTAAACTTGCATTGCCAAAATAAATATATAAAATATTATAGGCCTCGTAAAAACACGAATAAAAATCAACCCCGTCGGACACATTTCGTACGCCCTAACCCAAATCTACATTCCTAGGGACCACCCCTAAACTTACACACAAAAAGACAACTTTTAATCAATCATAGCATGCATCGAAAAATATTTTTAACAAAGTGTCACCGTACGTCTAATTAACATTGTTTCTGAATTTGAAATATATATAAATATATATATATATAATCTAATAATAACTTTGT
>MUZC01004642.1:324176-336676 GCA_002072015.1 Radix auricularia | reverse complement strand
GCAAGTACCCGCTACAGCCGCACCACAGAGCCGCGTCCTGCCCTAGCAAACCCGCCCCGTGTGGGTACGCAGAGGCCAACGCCAAGGGCCCTAACCCCCACGTCTTGACGGGGGCCCTGGTGGGTGGCCCCGAAGACAACGACCAGTACACCGATGTCAGATCTGACTACGTACTTAACGAGGTGGCCACAGACTACAATGCTGGCTTCCAGGGTGCTCTGGCCGGCATCCTTCACCTTCAGGCGACCAACCACTTCCCCACAACTAACAACAAGTGTCCTTGCAATCATTAGACATTAGGAAATAAACTATTCCACAACATTTATCGTGCTTGAATGGCTAATCCTCTGTTTTGTTTCGTTTCTGAATGCAAATAATGTAATATCTATGTCTATGTGACTTTAAGATTCAAAATGAGAAGAACTGTTAGATATTTTTTAGTATCATTTCATGAGTTGAGTCCCCTATGTCCTCGTATAGAGAGCACCTTGGGCTTGACCACCTACGTACTAAAAACACACACACGTACGCACACACACTACACACACACACACACAAGCACACGCATATATACATACACACAGAGTATTAAAAATATAAAGAAATGAGAAGTCCTCCTTAAATATATGTGACAGAGATATTTGACTACTTTCAGCACCAAACTCTGACGGTATATCCCAGCTGTAGCAGTATAAAATTGTTCATTAAAATATTTGCTTACCAAGCTATGTGTCGCAACCTGTAGGCTAGCTTCTCATTAAACTAAAGCCTCCTACAGTTACACAACCGTTACTGTGTTGAGTAAATAATTTACTTCTTTATTATCTTATCTTAGATATACAGACGCTCCTTCTATGCAGAAGATAATTGCGTCCACAGACCATGAGAGATGATCTGTTGGCAAGTGATGCAGCGGTCACAGGCCACGGCTATAGGGGTTCCACGCATTACCCCAGCCGCCTAACTATTGTCTAGTTAGGTACCCATTCGGAGCTGGGTGACTCGGGGACTCCTCAGGCCGCGAGAACAAATCCTCACCTTCGTGTGGATTCAAACCCGTGACCATCGGTATGACAGTCGAGAGCGCTACCTCTCGACCACCACGTCCCATTACATTTATAATAAAGTAGCCTGAGGTTATAGTTCAGAGATTCCGGGAAATTGACAGAATTTTTTCTACTTGACTTCTGCTAATTCTGCCAATTATTTTGTCATTACTTCAGTTTCCTGTATATAAATGAATAACCTGATAATTTTACAGTGCGCCATAGAATTTCATTTTTTTTAAACGCTGGCTATTCACACGTACATTTTGTTGAAAACATTCTACTCAAAGTTAGATCTACGGCGTGTGAGTTCATATATCTGTTGTACTCAGTGCTTTTTTGCTATAGTGAAAAATGTTTGGGAACTCATTTCACATCTGTTTTTTAACTTATGTCAGAAACGCTGTTATTCTTATTCTACTAATAGTAACTAATATGATATCTTGGTTTGTTTATTTGTAAACTGTAATTTACGTCGTTCCCTTGAGTCCCCACTGTAAAAAGGACTGACAGTAAGTAAAATGCCGACTATTTATATAAATATACACGAATCTGGCCAAAAAAGGTATGGGAACTCAGTTCCCAGGAGTTCCCACTGAAAAAAAGCACTGGTTGTACTGATGCTTTACGTTTAATTTATTATTTGCTATTTTTGTTCGTGCTCCACTGGTTGTGGTTAATTGTGAGCTTCCTTGTGTAGGCTACAGACGTGGTTTAGAGAATTGTGCTCTAATTTCTAATTCTTCGCCCATTTAGATTAGACTTAACTTTAAGGACTTAATTTTTTAAAATTTATTTTATCTCTAGACACAGATGGCTGAAGCACATAATGTTGCCAGTGCAAGCAGCGATACAATTGAAGTTCAGTCAGTTTGTATTTAAACATAGAAATGGACCAATGAACATGCTCTTCTTTTTAAAGAGATTTAAAAATGTGTTGGTTATAAATTTTAAGTAAAAGAAAGTATAAAAACACAGTCTTCAACTGTTATCGTAAAAGATATATTTGAAAGTAAATAGCCTTAAAACTTAATTTTTTAGTGTTAACAATGATAAAAAAATTAATTTAAAACAGTGAAATCATCTTTTTAAGATGACTTTAAATGGCAGCTAAGGGTGTGTGTCAAGGGTGTGTGTCAGTTTTATCCAAACTCTAAACGTCAGAACATTGGCTAGGGAAACAAAGGCGGCTGAGCATTGCGTGGAACCCTCATAGCCGAGGCCTGTGAAGGCTGCGTTCCTAGCCATCAGACCGGCATGGTCTGAAGACGCAAATATCTTCTGTATAGAAGGAGCGTCTGTGTGGATAAGACCAGACGAATGCTCAGAGAAAATTAGTTATAATTAGGTGTTAACATAGCTTTGACGACTTGATGTAAGTCACGTGATATAAATTGAATAATGTCAGCTACTTTAAGTGAGCTGTTTTGTGAAATAACTTTTTTTTTAAAACAGGGTTTAATTAAAGACACGTGATTTAAAACACATGGTTTCAGACACACGTTTTAAGATACATGGTCTAAGACATAGGGTTCAAGGCATGTGGTTTAAGACACATGTTTAGGACACATAGTTTAAGACACATAGTTTAAGACACATAGTTTAAGATATATGGCTTAAGAATCATGACGGCCCACGTTCTACGACTGTTTTCATTCTTGTCCACTCCTGGGTTGAAATGTTGACTTCGCGATAGGCGTGTATAACAAGACAGTTGCAGATTCTAGACCAGATCTATGGGCTTTAACTCATGACGCTAATGTTAGTGAACAGTAAAAATAAGCAATAAAGTTTTGTTTACGGAATCGATTGACGAAGTCTGACGAATACTTGTAACAAAAACTCTTCGGCTAATCCCGTACTAATTGTAATCAATAACCGTCAAATATTCAATAACAAAACAAGTTATTGTATAATTTAGAACTGTTCGCCAGCTTCTTAAAGTGGTGGCACCGCGTGCGGCTGCCGGTCCGTGGGCCATCCGCCCCCAGTCATCAGAAGTTATCAAGCAAGAACAACATATAAAATTAAAATCCTCCATTTGCATCCATCAATACTAACCCTAAAGAAAATGTCAATTTTTCGGCAATAGTAACAATAGAGTGAAACAAATAAAATATTTTAAAATGTACATTTAGTACAGAGAAAATATTGAAACGGTCCCTGCAGCAATGGAAAAATTCCTGCCGTTCCGCAATACTACAAAGTTTGAGAAGCACTGCTGTACACAACTGTGAGCCATCAGTTGTTTGTATCAACATAACGTTGTGTAAACGTAGAAGGGGAGGCCCTAATTCGAGGCTTACTATCCATAGATAGTCTAGAAAAATAAAAATCAACTTGTCCAACACAATCAAAAAATCCTATACATGGGCTTTAACTCACTAATGTGTTCAAGATCATCCGTCATTTTCAATGATACTGTGAGATGTGTTACTACACAGTTTGCGCTATAGCCAAAAAACCACCTTCATAAACCGTGCTCGGTAGTTAACCTACAAACATTGAACGAAATTATACTGACTCCTCTCAAGTGAAGCATTTTTTTTTAAATTAATAGAAAATCCTTTTATAACATGAAATGGCCAAGTAATGAAAAAACAAAGCTAATGAAGGAAGGGACATGTGTGTGTGTGTGTGTGCGCGCGAGTGTGTGTGCGTGCGTGTGTGCGAGTGTGAGGAGTGTGTGGGTTAAATTTTGCTGTTACATTAACAAGCGACGAGTGCGTGTGTTCACAAGCAATCACTTTTCTTCCGGATAGATTTACTACATTAATAATTTAGTAGTTATATATATTAGTTGAAAGATCTGATTATTAACTGAATGATTAGATCTTAGATAGATATTTAATTTGTATTTGATTGGCTAGCTAGTATGTGATCTTATATTTGATTGGGTAGCAAGTATTTGATTTTACATTTGATTGGTTAGCTAGTATTTGAATTTACATTTGATTGGTTAGCTAGTAGTTGATTTTACACTTGATTGGTTAGCAAGTATTTTATTTTACACTTGATTGGTTAGCAAGTATTTGATTTTGCATTTGAATTGTTAGCAAGTTCAAAATAGTTTTAAAACATCTTATCTTATCTTAGATATACAGACGCTCCTTCTATGCAGAAGATAATTGCGTCCACAGATCACGAGATATTATATGTTGGCAAGTGATGCAGCGGTCACAGGCCACGGCTATAGGGGTTCCACGCATTACCTCAGCCGCTTAACTATTGACTAGTTAGGTACCCATTCGGAGCTGGGTGACTCGGGGACACCTCAGGCCCAGGGAAAAAATCCTCGCCTTCCCGTGGATTCGAACTCGTGACCATCGGTACGACAGTCGAGCGCGCTACCACCTGACCACCCACTTACGCGTTTTAAAAAAAAAAACTAAAACAAATTAATACATTTAAGTAACGATTCAATACTTTATTTTAAATTTGAGTTATGCAAGCCCAAGAATTAGTGCCTAGTTCTTTGACCGCCTGCGTACACATCCGGAGAGCAGATCGTGAGGAAGAAATTGTTTCCTAAAGATAAGACTTAGCTGTGGGGACGGGGGGGGGGCTGACCTTTCAGATAGCTTAACTTTTTATTCAATTAAAAAATCAAATTAGAGTTTCTTTTTTATAAGTATAATGTCATACTGGCAATGCTTGTTTCCTAGTACATCGAGTAACGGAAGCACGCCCACGTAAACAAAAATACTTTCTAAGTGGGCGGGAGACCTTTTAACATATTTCAGTTTTCAAGAACTACGATATTTAAAGCTAAGAAACTTGGCGCACTTTTAGAGCAACAAAGACAGAGACATCCATTAAATTTCCACTATTTGCACTTCTTGTTCCCTCTCGTTTATAAGCTACGTTCATTAAAGGGGAGGACATCCACGTGTCGGTTGTAAGCCCGAAGACAAGGGAAGGCACTCGTTTAAAGACAAGTTTTGAAAATATTAAAACGCTTGTTAAGTGTACAAGGCGCACAAGACCGGCTTGTCTTCAACAGATAGACAAGTGTAATCTGTAAGGTAAGTAATTTCATGGGCTTAAAGAATACTAGGAAGCCCACTAGTGGAAGCATAAGTGGGGGAATCGCTCAAGAATCTTTCCATAATTATTGTTTTCATTTTTCTATTAAATTTATGGCCACCAAATTCACTTCGCGTAGGGGCTCCAGTTCACTTAGGCTGGCCCTGTACGTGGCTCAATGTTTTGTGATATTGTATAAGTCAACCAAACAAAAACTCCTTAGATGGCCTGTTGTTAGAGCAGTAATTTAAGAATTTGATTGAGAGGGCATTTAGCATGTAGTGTTGTAATTGAGTTTGTCGCGAACGCGTTAAGGACTTTCAATAATTTATAGTCGTAAACTATGTTTCAATAGCGAGGTATAAAAGTAGTAAATATTTGTCTAAAATGTTGATGTACAAGATTAACAATACAATTTGATTTAAAGAAGTTTCCAATTTTAAAAAAAATATTAAAAATACCTTTAAAAAATTTGTTGAACATTATCGTCTTTCACAGTAATGTAGATATTGGTTTTAAAGTTTTCGTTATATAGAGGTGTCATATATTAAATAGTCGGCCCTGGTTGTTGTCATATATTAAATAGTCGGCCCTGGTTGTTGTCATATATTAAATAGTCGGCCCTGGTTGTTTTCATATTATATTAAATAGTCGGCCCTGGTTGTTGTCATATATTAAATAGTCGGCCCTGGTAGTCATACACTGATCAGATCCTAAAATAACATTCGTTTAATGTTGTGACTAAAACTAAATGTTTGTGCCGTGCCGATTTCATTTTGTTTTTCAACCAATTTGACAAGTCCTCTTACACTTTGCTCTACCGCCATTCAATATCTCTTCCTTTATTTATGTAATTTAATGCTTCATTAACTGCTAAACAACGCGGTTTATAATTCTTTCTATGTTACACAGTAAAGATAATTGATTCCATTTAGTAATTTCATTATTTATTTGGGGAAAGTTTATTATTGGCTGAATACTCTGACCAAATTAAAAATGTCGTTAGTTTCAGAATCGTCATCATGTGGTTGCTACCATTACTGCTGCTAGCGTTGTCAGCACCCGCACTCTGTATAACTAACGTCCCCGTGACGAACCACTGGTCAGGCGGCTTCCAGGGGGAGGCGTGCATACCCATCACCACAGAGCTGGATGGCTGGAAGGCCCACCTGACATTCTCTGAGGATGTGGACAGCATTGAAATATGGGTCGCCGACGCCACCAAACTTTCCCCGAGAGAGTTTCTGCTCGAGAACAAGATGTACGACGCACAGCAACACGTCGGGGACAAACTTTGCTTCACGTTCTTGGCTAAAACTACGGGGGACATTTCCCCACAAGTAAACGTCTACATCGAGGGTATGGATGGCCCCGCGGGTGCCACGAACCCACCACAAACCCACACCTCTGCCCCAAACACCGGCGGCGGGTCTGCCAAGAAAGACTACGGTGATGCGCTGGGGAAGTCAATTCTTTTCTACGACGCTCAGAGGTGAGGTGGCAGGGACAGGGTGGTGGTTGTTTGAGAAAAGACCGTTAAAAGGTTTTAGATTGCTGCCCTCGTGGCACACAGAAGTTAAATATTTGAGCTTGAAATTTGTGGGTCATTGTTTGGTTATTTGCGTAAAACAAAAAGATTTAAATACTCGTTTTTTATGTTATTAAATGACATGTTTACTGTCCTGGGTGGAGATTCTTTCAATCTGAATAAACAGAAGAGTAAATCAGAAATCGTACTTCTAATTATGTAATCTCCAAACATAGTAAATTTCGAACCAAAATTGAAACGAAATATTAAAACACGGTACGTGTCGACTGATACTTTTAATCTGAGCGTCCAATGTCAAAAAAATTATATTAATATTGTTTTCAGCAACTTATGCTTGTGGGTGTAATTTACCTACCTTAATTTTTTCAAGGGTTGGGGCTGTCGTTTGAAGCTGACATTGCTATCTGGTCATTCCTAGTGACGTGTCGAACACGTGATGGTTGATTGGTGACCTGTCGATACAGTGTTTTATAATTTATTTGAACAATTAGTGCGTAAGTTTCCATGAAGATAGTTTAACAAAGCCGAACATCCAACAGGTCAGGTAAACTACCAGCCAACAACCCCATCCGCTGGAGGGGAGACTCTGCCGTCAACGACTGTGTGCCTGGAGGATGGTATGACGCCGGTGACCACGTCAAGTTTGGACTTCCCATGGCGTCGACGTCAACACTTTTGTTGTGGTCTTTGTACAGGTGAGTTTTTTGTAGTGTATGGTTAATGGGATGGGTCTTTGTACATTAGTTAACATACCAGACGAATCTAGTATTTCTGTGCAAGAGGAAGATTTTTTTTAAAAGCCGGGGGATTGCAAATGATGACAGTTATAAAAGTAACTTTGTCGCTGCTCTAAATTAAAGTCATGGCGGAATATCGTAAGATCGCCAATCCAACACTTAAAAACAAATTGCCATTTCCGATATAAAGCATTGAAGGCAGGTTTTCTTCAATGACAGGAACCAAAACAACACGAAGAAATAAATGGAAAATAGGCAAAAGCAAAACATTTCGGGTGCCATTGTCTCTTATTTTTCTCAGAACAAGCTCGGGCTTCTCAATCATTTAGCGTTTCAGATATTTTAAATGTTAAATCAGTTTATATTCATTGTATGGTGTAACCTCATTTTATTTGGAAAGAAAAGTAAGGAAGTCTTATAACCGATGGTCGTAGCTGGTCCCTCATGTTTCCATTAGAACTTGATAGGGCCAACCGCTCAAAGAAATATGTCTGTATCTTCCAAAACCTGTTTTCAGTCTTGGACAATTGTGTGTTGCTCTCTACAGAGTTCTTTCTTTTCATTCACTCACAGTCGTTTGCCCAAACCCACCCCATTTGGACAAATGTGTTTGTCTGGAAGTCTTTACTCGTCACTATATCATTAAGGGCGTATGCTACGACCCGGGTCGGCTAGTTCATTTTATGAAAGTAATAGTTAAGCACGTCTTTATAACCACATTATTAAAAACACGTTTTAACAAAAGAATATATCGCATGAGATAAATTTGATCCTGTATTTCAAGGTTCAAGGACGGCTATGTCAAGGCCGGCCAATTGGACCAAATGTATGACATGATCAAATGGCCCCTGGACTACTTCCTCAAGGGATGGAACCCATCCAGTAAACAACTTGTGGCCCAGGTCGGTGACGGAGGTGCTGACCACTCGTACTGGGGCCGTCCAGAAGATATGAACATGGCCAGACCTTGCCAGTTTATCAGCTCATCAAACAAGGTAGGCCAGACCTTGCCAGTTTATCAGCTCATTAAACAAGGTAGGTCAGACCTTGCCAGTTTGTCAGCTCATCCAAAAAGGTAGGTCAGACCTTGCCAGTTTATCAGCTCGTCCAACAAGGTAGGCCAGACCTTGCCAGTTTATCAGCTCATCAAACAAGGTAGACCAGACCTTGCCAGTTTATCAGCTCATTAAACAAGGTAGGTCAGACCTTGCCAGTTTGTCAGCTCATCCAAAAAGGTAGGTCAGACCTTGCCAGTTTATCAGCTCGTCCAACAAGGTAGGCCAGACCTTGCCAGTTTATCAGCTCATCAAACAAGGTAGGCCAGACCTTGCCAGTTTATCAGCTCATCAAACAAGGTAGGTCAGACCTTGCCAGTTTGTCAGCTCATCCAACAAGGTAGGTCAGACCTTGCAAGCTTATCAGCTGATCCAAAAAGGTTGGTCGTTGTTACCGTATCTTTCAGAAAGAACCCTTTTACTGCTAATGTACTTCAGATCTGTAGAATCAATCTCTATTTGATATGTGTTACGCACAGCAGTTTTTTTTTAATAATTAATTGTTAGCTTGTTATCATTATAACGTGGTATGCAAAACAAAAGAAACAGAAAATCTCAAAACAAGGAAATAAGAACAATATACCATAGAATTAAAAAAACTTGAATCGCGGACATGAAAACGACTTTAAAAAATGTTAAGTAATTAAACAATCACTGTCAACGTACAGTATTGACAACAGAGATATCACGATAGACACATTAAATTAAACAAGATGACCCACGGTGTAGCATACGCCGCACACTTGTTCAGCATAGATAGTGCAAAGAACGGGAGGTGAGAGAATGAACACAAAGAGCAGCACGAAGTATTGAAGAAAAAAAACGAGTAAACGTGGAGACATGTGCATAGCGGTTGCAATGTACTCATTAGACAATTTAATTTGACAAGGCATATGACGGGTTTATTTTTATTTTGTCGATTAAGATATTGTCAGGGGATGTATAAGACCTTTCCGAGATACCGACCATAAATCCAGACTCGTATCCCTCACAGGGCAGTGACATCGCCGGTGAGACGGCTGCAGCTCTCGCTCTGGGTTCTATCGTGTTCAAGGAGAAGGGGGACACTGCCTACAGCTCCCAGCTCCTCACAGCCGCGGAGAGTCTCTACGCCTTCGCCAAGTCCAACAGGTGACTGTAATGTCAGGTGGTCGTGGGAAACATTATCTATTGTAGTAGATATGTAGTACATTTCAAGTATAATCGTTGAATCTGTGTGTTTGTGTATATAAAATAGAAGAGAATAAATAAGCGGTGGTCGAGTGGCAGCGCGCTCGACTGGCGTACCGATGGTCACGAGTTCAAATCCACACGAAAGCGAGGATTTGTTCCCGGGGCCTAGGAAGTCCCAAAGTCAACCAGCTCTGAATGGTTACCTAACTAACAATAGTTAGGCGGCTGGGTAATGCGTGGAACTCTTATAGCCGTAGCCTGTGACCACTGCTTCACTTGCCAACAGATCATCTGTCATGGCCTGTGCACGCAATTATCTTCTGCATAGAAGGAGCGTCTGTATATCTTTAAAAAAAATTATTTGATTTTCATGAATTCGCCGATTTTTTTTATTTTATTATTTTTTTTATACCAACGATCTTTTTAGTTCGTAATACTTAAATATGAATTTAGATTTAGTGACATAATCCCAGTTTTATGGCGCAGTCTTAAAACAACGTAGATATAATGTATATAATGTATAACAGAGGCGTGTTCGGCGGTTCCTCCCAGTTCTATTCGTCCAGCGGCGACAAGGACGAGATGTGCGAGGCCAGCGCTTGGCTGTACCGGGCAACCAAAAACAACCAGTACCTGGACGACGCTAAGACATTCGTAGAGGACGCTTGGGCCTGGGCCCTCAGTTGGGACGACAAGAAAGGTAGGTGTCTGTAACAATGACTGGCCTTTAACAGTGATATGATTATGCAACAGACAACAAAGAAAAATAACACTTTCGGTGAGGCTACACATAAAACAAGGCTTCGTAACAGCACACTAGCGCTACTAACTAGCATGAGGAATTCTGAACAACACAGTGAAAAGATACGCATTTCATGCCATTTTCACAAAATTTTTGAAAATTATTGTTAAAACTATTAAATTTTAATTTAAAAAATAAAATATTAAATTAGAAATAAAAATAAAAAATAAAAAGTAGCGAAACGTGACGTCAACCTTGGCCTGACCCCACTCCCCCTTGTCAGCCTTAGTGGTTGGTGTCTATAATAATGACTGGCATCAGGGGTTAGTGTCTGTAGCAATATGGTATTTTTTATAGTTGGTGTTCGTATTATACCAAAATGTCATGTTCATGGAATTCTAATAGTGTTTTTCTTTCTAAAACATTTAAGTATTCATACGATTGCATGCATTTGAAGATTTATGGACATGGTCTGTATGCTTGATAGTTACGTATGATGTCTGTACATGTTTGGTGCGCATGTTCAGTGCGTAAGTTTGCAATATATTTCAAGTTGAAACTGGATACAATTTAAACACTTAATCATATCACAAGATAGCATTATAATTTATTTTGGACAAATTATACTTTTGTTTAAATAAAATATAGCCTTTTTGAAGGATTGAAGGAATCTGCTAATCTAACCTTTCAGAAAAAGAAATTCACAACCCTTATCATTATTGTGTTTTAAAATATCTTCCAAAGGGATGTAGCTCTTGTACTTTAACAAGTTTAAGACTGAACGGTTGTCACGAATACTTTGTTGAATGAAATAACTCTGTGAACCTTGCAGTGGCCTGTCAGTTAATCCTGTATGAAGAAACTAAGGACAGCCACTTCAAAGATGCTGTAGTTGGTTTCATGGAGGCATGGCTGCCGTCAGGTGGTATCACGTACACACCCTGTGGTCTGGCCTGGAGGGACCAGTGGGGAGCAAACAGGTACAGTAAGTTAATGTTATGTAGAGGGCCAACAGGTAAAATCAGTTAATGTTATGTAGGGGGCCAACATGTACAATAAGTTAATGTTATGTAGAGGGCCAACAAGTACAATAAGTTAATGTTATGTAGGGGGCCAACAGGTACATTAAGTTAATGTTATGTAGGGGGCCAACATGTACAATTAGATAATGTTATGTAGGGGGCCAACAAGTACAATTAGATAATGTTATGTAGGGGGCCAACAAGTACAATAAGTTAATGTTATGTAGGGGGCCAACAAGTACAATAAGTTAATGTTATGTAGAGGGCCAACATGTACAATAAGTTAATGTTATGTGGAGGGCCAACAGGTAAAATCAGTTAATGTTATGTAGGTGGCCAACATGTACAATAAGTTAATGTTATGTAGGGGGGCCAACAAGTACAATAAGTTAATGTTATGTAGGGGGCCAACATGTACAATAAGTTAATGTTATGTAAGGGGCCAACAAGTACAATAAGTTAATGTTATGTAGGGGGCCAACACGTACAATAAGTTAATGTTATGTAAGGGGCCAACAAGTACAATAAGTTAATGTTATGTAGGGGGCCAACAAGTACAATAAGTTAATGTTATGTAGGGGGCCAACAAGTACAATAAGTTAATGTTATGTAGGGGGCCAACATGAACAATAAGTTAATGTTATGTAAGGGGCCAACATGTACAATTATATAATGTTATGTAGGGGGCCAACAAGTAAAATAAGTTAATGTTATGTAGAGGGCCAACATGTACAATAAGTTAATGTTATGTAGAGGGCCAACGGGTAAAATCAGTTAATGTTATGTAGGTGGCCAACATGTACAATAAGTTAATGTTATGTAGGGGGGCCAACAAGTACAATAAGTTAATGTTATGTAGGGGGCCAACAGGTACAGTAAGTTAATGTTATGTAGAGGGCCAACAGGTACAATAAGTTAATGTTATGTAGAGGGCCAACAGGTACATTAAGTTAATGTTATGTAGAGGGCCAACAGATAAAATCAGTTAATGTTATGTAGGTGGCCAACATGTACAATAAGTTAATGTTATGTAGGGGGGCCAACAAGTACAATAAGTTAATGTTATGTAGGGGGCCAACAAGTACAATAAGTTAATGTTATGTAGGGGGCCAACAAGTACAATAAGTTAATGTTATGTAGGGGGCCAACA
>MUZC01004642.1:295544-317792 GCA_002072015.1 Radix auricularia | reverse complement strand
TCGCTGTTTTGACCGTCGCTGTTTTGACACAGTCGCTGTTTTGAAGTCGCTGTTATGACGATCGCTGTTTTGACTGTCGCTGTTTTGAACCCGTGCCCTTAAAACTCAGTTTATATGCAATGAAGAATAGCTAATCGGTCATTTACTTAGCTTAGATTGAAAATAGGACTAAAATAGTTGTAAGCATGGAACTCATTAAATAAACGATGTTATTTTGAGAAGATAAGCCAATTTGTTATTGAATACTTGGACTGAATTTTATTACAATGGTGAGGAACACATTAATATTTAGAGACTTTGAAATACCGGTGATTAATGCCTGCACTGAGTCCGGTCTGTGAGCAGTGGCGTTGTAATGTGAAATGTGAATGAGGGGGGGGGGGGCTCCCTCTTAAAAACTTTAGGTGCAGCTCATCTGCAGAGTTTAAGTTGGCCTGCTTCAGATGACCATACCACACGCTACGACATTGAACATGATCTCAGGAAAAACCGGTGACCAAGAGCTCTAGGGTCAGTGACCATTGGCCAAGCGTGGCTAGCTGCAAAACCTACAATTAAGTCTTTTTATTATTTTTAATAATTGGTTCACGACATTTTAATTAAGCAGTGACTGAAAAATTGACGTTGAATGTGGGAGGGGTGACAGGCGATCAATTTTACAGCCTAGTGCGCATGCGTTAATTAACTCACCTACTTCTAAAATATATGTTGGCCACCCACGCCCACTCTACTGACCCAATTTTACCCCGCGATTTTTATTTAAACTTTTTACCTGAAGAATAAGGTTTTAAAAAACTGAGTTATCTTTTTTAAACTCAAGTGCGTGCTGAAAGGTTGTTTTTTTGTTGTTGTTTTTTTAGCGCATTTTCGAGAAGTCGAATGCGCTATTGCACCCGTTTTGTCCGTCCGTCTGTCATCACCCTAGATCTCAGCAACCATAAGTCCTAGACCCATGATGTATATATGTTTTTTGTATGTCCTGACCTGCCATTTGTGCATCAACACTCAGTTACTCGATCCGTTAAAAAACCCCGTTAAAACTACCAAAAAACATTGCGAATCGAGAGATAACACTGGCGCAGGCAACGGCCGCCATTGTCGGAAGTCTTAGTATTATTAGTTTTTTTTTTCGTTGACGTCATTAGAATATGTGTAAAAGTTTAGAGAGTTTTACGTCATCATTTGTGGTGACTTCAATCAAGATCTTAGCGGCCCAGGGGCAGAAATTGAAAAAGTTTTCGAAACAAGCTTCAACATTCAACTACTTTCACCAAGATTGGCAACCACGATCTATCAAACAACAATTGACGGAGTATTTGGGCGATTAGCTGATTACAATTTAGAATGTTTCATTTATGAGTCCTATTTCAGTGACCACAAACCACTTGTAGTTAGATTAAAGAGAAAATAAAAAAATTTAAAATGTAAAGAAATGACTTTTGAATAAAAATTTTTTCAGGTATATTCATTACACAAGAAAATTCATAAAAATATGTCTAAAATCTAAACATAATTACTGATAACTACATAATGCTGATATCTAACATAAGTACTGATACATAATACGAAAATGCGCTAACACGTCCTGAGTTCCAAAAGGGACCAGGCTTAACATGATTTTTTTTTCTTTTTTTTAATTAAAGTTTTTTTTTTTTTTTTGATGTTTTGTAAGTGATTTACCCCGAGAGTACCTCACACATGTTTGAAAGCATGGCGGCGTTCATTCTAGTTATATGCCCAATAATAATTTTGCATAATTTTTACCTTTTAAATGGGTGTAATTTTCATTTGTTGTCGTTGTCACTTTTGAATGTAACTGAACACATGTAAGGTGTGAGTCCAGATAGGTCCTGATAAAACTGATATCTTCATCCATGCACTTCAACATGATATACACGTCAGGATAAAATCAAAGTCGTGAATAATATTTTTAATTGTTTAAACTCATTACAATCTTGTGGTACATCCATCCATCCATCAGGTGCTGTGCCTAAAGGCGTCAGCGGTCATGCTTCTCCTCAGCTCTGTGTCTGGTATTGCCCATCAGCAGGCTTGTCCATGGGATATATTTTTCTTTCCCATCCCATCCCATCTAATGGGACGTTTCCCATGGAAATATCATGGGAAAAACATTCCTATGGGCAAACCTGCCCATCAGCTCCGATGGTGATTTTGCCCCATGCCATCTTGTCAGTCCGTCCAGCATCTTTTCTCTCTGTCTGCCTCGATCCCATTTGCCCTTTATCTTTCCTGTTGTTACCGTGTGTTCTAGTTAGCCTCGCCTCATGATGTGTTCAAAAATGTAGATAGAAAAACAAAAGAACTAGAGGCATTAGATGAGACTGGAATAGATACAGTCGTAAAACTTTTTGAATGATACAATATACAACACAGGATACATTCCAGAGGAGCTTAGAAGATCAATTTTTATAGCATTACCCAAAAAGCCTGGTGCGGTGGAATGTGAAGAACACAGAGCAATTAGTCTTATGAGCCATGTTCTAAAGATCTTGTTAAAGATAATCATGAAACAAATAAGACCTTATATCAGCCTGGAAATACCAGATAAACATTGTGGGTCTGTGGAGGGCAAAGGCACCAGTAATGATTTATATATGATCAGAATGATAGCAGAAATAGCCATAGAGGTCAAAGTAGACTTGTACCTGTGCTTTTTAAACTACAGTAAGGCCTTTGATAAAGTACAACATAACCATCTGATTGACATGTTGGAGAATATACAAATAGACGTTAAAGATCTGAGAATAATAAAGAACATATATTGGCAGCAATCAGGTGTGATATTGGTCAACCAAAAGATCGGCAGCGTGGGGTACATACAAACTTTCAAATAGCGGTACATCAGATGTCCAAGGAGAAACAGTGGTTCGCAGTCGGTCACTAATGGTCGGGCGGCTCTCTCTTAACACAAGCAAAGATGATTGATGTAAATAAAGACTTTCATTAGAAGGAGAGGCACGGAAACAAAAACACATCACCCCAGCAAGGATCCCTTAAAACTGGAGAGGCACGGAAACAAAAACACATCACCCCAGTCAGGATCCCTAAAAACTGGAGAGGCACGGAAACAAAAACACATCATCCCAGCCAGGATCCCTTAAAACTGGAGAGGCACGGAAACAAAAACACATCACCCCAGTCAGGATCCCTTAAAACTGGAGAGCCACGGAAACAAAAACACATCACCCCAGTCAGGATCCCTTAAAACTGGAGAGGCACGGAAACAAAAACACATCACCCCAGCCAGGATCCCTTAAAACTGGAGAGCCACGGAAACAAAAACACATCACCCCAGCAAGGATCCCTTAAAACTGGAGAGGCACGGAAACAAAAACACATCACCCCAGCAAGGATCCCTTAAAACTGGAGAGCCACGGAAACAAAAACACATCACCCCAGCCAGGATCCCTTAAAACTGTCTAGCCACAAACACCGTCTGTAATAGCTCAGGGCAATAGGATCAATTGATGAAACTATTTGCACTTAAGCCCCTTTGACTATAATCAGGCTTTCCACAAACCAGGGGCGTCCAAAATTTTTTGCATTCCGGGAAAAGATATTCGAAGTTTGATTAAAATAATAAACAGAAATGACATACGGTGAAGTTTTTATTGCAAAATTTTTAAGTGAAGTGTGAAACTGAGATCTTGAATGCAGTAAATAGTTGAGTTCAGGCCAAATGTCACTTGTTTTAATACGAAAGATATCACGCATATGAGAGTCAATTGTTCTCGTCCTCTTACGGTTCTTGTCAAAATTCAGAATTGAAAATGACTGTAACACCAGTATGTCGAGCCAAACAAGTTGAGCATTTTCTTAGCCAATGTTCGAATCTCTTTGAATCTCTCTTTATCCATAGTGAGGACAAATTCATTGAGAGAACGATGTTGTCTGCTACAGAATTCAACATCATTTAGCAACTCAATGACTTGTAGCATCAGATTGCCTGAAGCATTATCAGGGTGAACAGAAAAAGTTTAAGAAAATAAATGATTTCTTTTTCGATAGTTGCAATTGTCACATGATATTATTTGATATGTGATTGTTGAAGAGAGATCACGTGATGAATGCGAGACCAGAGGGCTTAGCGGAGCAGAGTATGTGTGCAGGAGATTGAAGAAAGACATAACTTGGTTCACTGATGTATATTATTATGTAAAAAGAGTGTACATACGTTCAAGTATTGAATTAAATTTGTGTTACAAAGGACTTCCTTGTTTCACTGTGTGCCGGAGTGTGCCATTAATTAACTCCTACAAGTGAGAAAGCGGCCAAAAGACAAATGAGTTATAGCAATATCCTGAAAGCGTCTTTAAAATTCATCAGCCAGGGATGTGATATCTGCAATATACCTGTATTTTGCTAATTGACGCAACATTCTAGAAAACTTGTAATTATTTCCTGAAATCAGGGGAAATTTTTGGTATTAGGCTGCATTTGAGACTGTCACCTTTGAAAAAGTTGTACTTGTTCAATAATGCCTTGATATGTGAATATAATTATCACTGCATTGTGCCCTTGAAGGTTTATGTTAAGGGTAAGAACGTTGGATGTCTTGTCATATCAACTATAAAGGCAAAATCTGCTAGCCTAGCAGTATCAGATAGTTTTGGAATTAGTGGTCCCTTAGCTTCCATAAATTGACCAATTTCTTTTTTTAACTGCGTAGAAGCGCTAAAGTGCTGTCTCCCGACTGAGCCACCTTACATTATTGTGATACGCAGCATATCCGTTTTATCCCCGGATGTCAAGAAGAAACGGCTAAAACTTGAGTTAACGGGGCTTTAGAGTTTACAGCTTTTATCACTGGCTTCATGACTCGATCACATCTAAGATGTTTTGCCCAAAGAACTAGTTGGCGGATGATGATACAGTGAAGTTTCAAAAGCTTTGCCACCCTCTCCTCTGACTTTGTTACAGGCTCACCAATCGCCGAGATAATTTTTCCACGATAGTTTGTTATTGACAGCAGAACAAACAAAAGGAATTAAATCTGTTCCCTTTGTTTGGTCTTTAAGTCTCTGAAGGTCAAGTAATTCTTTACACACACACACATTTCATCATTAACTTCTCTAAAACAAAATTATAAAAATTTGGGCAGTGTCAGATACATCATTGCTTTCATCACAGGCTATCGTAAAAAAAATTAAAAGTTTTTTGCTTTTGCTTCTAATTTTCTTTCAATGTCAGATGAGATTTCTTTAAGCCAGTGTCACGTGACAGGTAAACATGGACAAACTTTTGTTTTTTTTCTCGGGACAGATATTTTCAACAATTTTCATCAATTATTCTTTTTAAAAATCGCCATCAGTAAATGATTTGCTGTGTTATGTTTGTCAGTGTTGCCACCTCATAATTTGCTTTTTAGGAATCCTCATTTGCCTGAAATTTCTTGAAAATAGGCTTTGCTGTGATTTTAATCCAGTTTTCAGATGCTTCAGCTTCTCAGTGAATTCAATTTCAGTCAGCTTGTCATAGTTTATATGTGTCGCCCGGCCGTCAACGACATTCTTACACTTTACTTTATCGCATTTTTAAAATCCAATTTCATGTTGTTGTTGTTTTTTTTTAAGTCATCGATTTAAGCCAACATTTGACATTACCAAAAAAAAAAAGGGGGGGGGTCGTCGACTATTTTTTTATCAATATAATGTCTTTACTTAAATAATAAGTAAGTAAATCAATTAATTCAGATGAGGCCGCGGGCTAGTTAAAATTGCATAGCGGGTCGGTTTTAGCCCGCGGGCCGGACTTTTGACATCCCTGCCGTAAACTGTCCAAAGTCAATTTTTGTGAAAGTAAAAAATTGGGTTTTTTTTTAAAAAAACTTTATTTATTTCGAGCCAGCTCCACGAGGTTTCATAAAAGCGTTTTGGAATCTCTTTTCTGATGCTATTTTACTCGCCAATCTCTTTCAACGGTTTTTTTTTTTTTTCGTTTTTTTTTCCAGCTAGTACTTAATTAGTAAAGTAGAGAGCAGTTTCAAGAGGTTTGGCCCAAAAACTGACATCAAAAGAATGACTGGAATATTTGGCACGTGATCGTGGCCTATCCGTCCCAAGTTGTAGAAAGTGAGGACGCGTGTTGCGCGTGAAACATTTTTCTTTACTTACTCATTCATTGAATAAGCGCTGCTCATGCTGCTGTACAACAATATTGTAAGCCAACTAATACTGAACTTCAATGTAAAATACTCTGGATGGTATTATTTAAGCAACGCAGATTTGTTTCTTAGTTGTTGCAAAATACTTTCAGGGTTGCATGAAAAATTAAATTTTGTTTTAAAACTAATGATGTCAAGTACAAAGTATAATTGAATTAATTTAAATTTAATACTTTAAAAATTAGTTTTTAAATCAAATAAAACTCTAAAAATTCCGTTGGACTATTCGCAGAGTTCAATTTTATTTTGAAAAACTTACCTTATCATTAGGCATTAGGCTAAAACTTAAAATAAAGCTTTTCTTTATTCTTTATAAGATTTTTTCAAAGTTAGTCCTGGTCTAGTGTGTACGAGATGTTTCTCTTTATAAATTATCCTATCTTATCTGTTACAGACACTCTTTCTATACACCTTGTCATAATGTGCAAGTCGTGGAATTGTGACCATTATATATTATTAGACTATTATGACATCAAATAAATTGTTTAATATTCAAGCATGTTCTAATTTTTTTATAATAAGAATAATAATAATTTTGTATTAAAACATGGTAAGTTCACGCGCGTCTAGAGCTTATGGTGAGTTATTTCTAGCCACAACTCGTAGTTTATCAGTAGACTAATAATTAATTAGATAATCACTCTTAAAAATAATGTTATGTAATATTATCTCTTATAATTAGTAGGTTTCCGTTCTTTGATCATAGAAAAGTTTCCGCCCCTTGGGGAATTTTTTTTACTTCGCAATTTTATTAAATTTTTTTTTATTGCTCTACTTTTTTTTTTTTTTTACTCATAACCCAATTTCTAGAAATCAAACGAGCTGGTCCTATAAGTCAGTGTGAAAATATTTCTTCGTCGAAGAGGGTTCAAACTGATTCATTTACTGATTCATCAGGAGCAGTAGAGGTAGACTTTAAGAAGATACACCTCATAAACTTGAGCTTTAGGTAAGAGGATCGTTCGTGATACTGACATAAAATTATGTTTTGTTTTATTTAATTTCTTTTTATTGATGAAAAGATACTTCAGATTTTTATTAAAATTGTAACTTTGAACTTTTCTTCATATTCATTAAAAATCGCATTTTTGATATGTCAGACATAGTCATAGAGTTCATAGACAGGGCATGGGCTACTGAAGACTGAAGGTCCAGTCTAGAAACTAGAAAGTCTAAGAAAGCCTTTCTAATAAAAAAAAAAAATTACAATTTAAAAAATATGTTTATAACACTCCATCATTTTGGAAAAAGTAAGGTTATACTATAAACAATAATTAATTTTTATTGAATTATTTTTATTTGATTTTTGAACTAGTACTGACAGTACTAGTCACTAGTACTAGTAATAAGTAAAAGTAATGAGTAATGAATTGTTATTTTATACTGTTTATACTTCTTTTACTATTTCTTATACTTTCAGTTATAGTTTTAGTCAGAAATTGTATGAATCATGAATAAAATAATTAGTTTTATTTCAATAGTGACTTAATTGAAATTTAAACTAGAGCCTGATGATGAGATTGTCAGGTAATCCTTATATCCTGTAGTATAAATTATGTAAATGCATATTTTAATTTTACGCAGATAATTTAAATTTTCTCATCAGAACTATCGTTTTTATTTTAATTTATTAAATTTAAATCCAGTTATATATGAATATGTTATATTACTTATATTTTATTTATTATAAATTATATTTAAAGCGCTAATTTGTAAGGCTTTTTAATTTATAAGTTGCTTTTTTACCCATGACGCTACATATTAATGGGAGTAGGATACATCCATTTCGTTTATCTAGCACCCTGCTTGCCAGATTTTTTTACTATGCTAAAATAAAATTATTGACTGGAGATGTTTTTTAAAAAGTTTCATTCATCTATTTTAATATTCTTAGAAGATAAATAAATATTTTAAAGAAAATTTCATTTTTTATTTCTTAATAAAAGATTTATTCTTATTTTGTTTGTGAGAAAATTTCATTTGGCATCTTACCTCTACAAAGGGCAAGTAGGGTGATAGATAAACAAATTGGCCTTATCCTGTGGGGACTATGCATCATTGAATGACAAAAAAATGCCTTAGAAATTCTAAAAACTAAAAGATTGTGAAATAGCTAAAATACAACTTATATTAATGCATTTAATAAATTAAAAACAAAAGTCTGATTCTGACAAGAAAATTTAAATTTGATGCGCAATAATATATGTTCTAAAACTGCAGAATTACAGATTGTCCTCATTGAGAAATAAATTCAAGTTGACGTTGTAAATATTGAGATCTTTGTCTTTGCAATCTTGTATTTTAGAATGTCTCAAACCCACTTATTATATCTCCAACTCTAATTTTAGAATTTTCTTGGTCTACATTACAGTGCCTGTCATATCTTTTCTATGACTATACTATATATATTAATATAGACTATACTATACAATAATTAAGATCCCACGATAATATTTTTTACTAATAAGGCCTCGGCAAAATGTTCCGTCTAGGCAACTTATGACTTCCCTCCCACTCACATTTTTTTTCTGTACAAGAAGATAAAAGATAATTTCTATAATTTACAATTATCTAAAGATTGTCATACATCTTGTTGACAAAGGATATAAATATTCTTTTATTTTTCTTTCTGCATTGCAATGGTGTGCCGATTGAATTCTTGTTTTGACCAATAAGTCATAAATACCAGTTGAATTTAATATATTTTTTTTTACCGTGTATCAAAATATGATGCCTGGAATTTCTCAAAAGATAATTTATGAAATCCTGGTCTAGTTAAATTAAACCAGCTACTAATTGGATTTTAAAAAATAAAGCTTAGTTGAAATATAACAGTTTATGACCAGATAATACATGGAAAAAAATTATGAATGTCCTCTTTCATTACAAATGATATTTTTAGATCAGTTAAAAAATTAAATTATTTTCACTGTTCACAAAAGAGTGCCCAAATGCCTATCAGCCCCATTGGATTTTGTTTGTGCTGCTTAATAATTTTTTAATAGGGCTGCATTTCATGAACAGGAAAAATTAAGTAGCCTATTAAATATCTTATTTACTAGGAGTAAAAGAGAATAATTTACTGATGACAGTTATGGTTTTTGGGTGCAATTTATTTTATAATCTTATTTTGTTCTTACATGTTTTCATTATATTGAAAGTGTTGATAGCCAAAAAGCCTTACGATTACCTTAGGCCTTGGGTTAAATTTTAGTACTTTGTAACAATTTATGTTAAGTAAAAAATATAAAGTTATGATGTGTTACATAGCATAACAATTATTGTACCATACTCGCCTTTTTTTTCAATTTATAAATTTTAATTAACTCTCTAAATATTTCACATGAGAACACCAGAAATCATGCCACATATTTTATATTTTAAAAAATTGTGTTATGAAATTTTAAAAATTTAGACATTTTTGTGTTTCTTTGAAACATACACATCAGAAAATCAAACATTTAAAAAATGTCAAAATTTTAAGAAAGATTGGCTTTATAAGGCTTTGAATTTTTAGTGCAGTTATTCCTGGCTATAACTTGTGTGGTAATTATTGAATTAGTGATCAACAGTTGAGGTCATGGGCATTTGTGGGAGACTGGTCTCATTGACACGCATTCCTGTCCTCGGAAAAGGACGGAACCTTTTGCTTAAGCCGGCCAGTCAGAGGAATAAATGTGACCGTAAGTTGAGAGAAAGACCAGAACACCTAGTGTTGCGGGTCCAACAGGAGTGAATCTAGTGCATGGCAAATGTGTCACTTCTAATCCAGTAATTCAAGATGTGCTCTGTGCTCTCACTAGTCGCCTGTTTTAAAAATGGTAATTTCTAATGAGTTAGAGATACCTGTGTGACTAGTTTGAGTTATTGCTGATGTTTTATCTCTGATCCATGTTAGGTTAAGTACTTAAAACTTTTGGTTGCTCTGTATTTTTGTTCTATTTGATTACTTCTATTTTTTAAAAATTTTATAATATTTTTTCAACCAAAAATAATAAGTCTGAATTCATAAATTTTATCATATGATTGGAGTGAAAAAACGGATGAAGGAAAGATTTTTAAAGCTGATGCTTTTTTGTTTGTTAGTACTGCATTGTTAAATTGTTGTTTTTTTTTATATAAAAACTAATAGCATCGTACCTTTGGGAACACTCTGCATGTCATAATCATTTGTCTTCTGTTTTATCAACAAAATTAAAGGAACTATAATAAAAATTGAAGGGAAATGTTTTTATTTACTTAAAGCTCATACAGGAAAGTCTTGTTTTATGATCATGAGTTAATTGCAATAGTGCATAGAAATGTTTCTATCTAGGCTCACCTATACCTTACACATCAGTGATTTTATTTTATTTTCCACTACAAAACTTAAGGACCATTAGTTGATTGACTTATATGTTCCTCAATTTTTTCAACTCTACATATATCTCTTCTATCCCCTTGCTATTTGTTATGTTTGTAAGTGGAAAAAAACTTGTTTTCTAATGGTGTACATAATTGATGTATGAATCAGTCACATTAAAGTAAACACGTCATATTGTGATTACAGTTGTGCCATTTTAAATCAAATCCCTGTCTGGTACCAATCATTATAATAATTTTTTGCCATTATATACATACACTGCATTAGTTCTCTTGGGTTCCATGTAGTGTTTTCTTTGCGCATGCAAAGTTAGTTAATAAATTAAAAGTGTTCTTCAGTTTCAATGAGGCATGACAGCGGTAGCCATAGCTGAAAATGCAAACAATGTAGTGTTACATCATTAAATTTAGAGGTATCTGTGTTTGATCCATACTCATATTTTGGATTTCCTGATGCCTTGGTCTTTCGTGGTTTTGTATTAATATTAAGACTTTGTGAAGTGTTTTTGCTCTGGTCTCAATTACTTTATTTTATTTTTAGAACATCAAGTTTCATTGAGAGTGGACAATAATATTATTTCTGCTCATTTCTTTCAGGCATGGCTGGCGTTCACCTGGTCTTCTCATATGGAACCCTCAAGTCAGGTGAACCCAATTTTGCTGTTATGAACAATCCAAAAACAGGGAAGTCAACTTTTGTTGGTGTCGGAGAAACTGTTAATCGTTACCCTTTGGTTGTAGCGTCGCAGTACGCAGTACCATTTCTACTGTTGGTTGAAGGAAAGGGGGAGGTAAGTCCTAGGTTATGCAAAGATAGACAATCATGTTTGGAGAAACCATTCAATCCAGCAGATGTGTCCTTGAAGACTCACAAATAGTTTCAACAAGTGATTTACAGGCAGAAACCTAAGGTGAGACAACTCACTGATATGAATCGCATCATTTTTGGTCAAATCATGGACAGCAGGAATCTATGGATCAATTTGAATGGGAACATACCCTTGAGCAGGGGAGGAGCCTCCATGGGATAAAATGACGAGGAAGATGAAGTCCTATAGTACATGTGGAAACTTTTTTTTAAAAAGTAAATATTTCATATTTC
Source organism: Radix auricularia (assembly GCA_002072015.1). Taxonomy (NCBI): domain Eukaryota; kingdom Metazoa; phylum Mollusca; class Gastropoda; family Lymnaeidae; genus Radix; species Radix auricularia. The sequence goes on along the minus strand of MUZC01004642.1, from coordinate 306,144 downwards.
CTAATTTACCAGGAAGGCCTCCAAACAAGCAATAAAATTGTGGCACCTAAGCACTAGAAGTTAAGCAGTTTCCCTAATTCTAAGTTCTGATGGCTCTGCCATAATCAGACCTGCCAAGCCTTCTGATTTTCAGAACATCTGAACAATATAATTTGTCACCAGTTATAAAAATCCGAAAGCAACAAAAAATAAATTAATGTCACTTGTTTTTCTGTATAAAATGGTTAATTTTGAAAAGAGATACGCTGAAATTCCAATAACAGAGTTAAAAAGTAAAAGTTCTAAAAAAAAAGTCTATTCTATTCAATGTATTTTAACTCTTAATGCGCCATAACGTTTTCGAAAACTTCTGCCGTAAGTTTTTCCCGAATTGCGATCAACCACTTGTGAAATTTTTAAAATTTCATAAAATTCATTTATATTATTATTGTCATACTGACTTCATCTTTTAGCATAAGAATGGTTATTTTATGTATCCAAAAGACCGTATTGAGTTTAAAACTATTTTTACCTGTAGTTTAGTACTATTATTTTAGTAATAAAGTATAGCAAAATCAAATCTTAGGAAAAAAAACTTTAAAACTTCCAAAAAACTTCGCGAATACACTAGCAAGGGAAACATCCGCCATTGCTGGAAGTCGAAAACATCGTATTTTCACGCACTGAAGAGTTTTTATTTTCTGTAATTTCGTTTCCAAAGAGAGTTCTATCAAGGCGTGCATAATTGCGCTTTGGTAAAAAAAAAAAAAAGGTTAATCGCACATTATCGCGCTTAGGTACATTAAGAGTTAAAGGAGGATTTGAACAAATACCCATTTGTTCAACCTTCACTCCATGGTGACAAAAATGCTTTCTGAAATCTTTGCCAGGCCACAACTTATCTATTGAAAGTGATGTGCTCAATGATATTAATATACCTATTTTAACCCCAAAAACCTGCAATTGCAAATTAAATTAAGGGCATCTATGACATCCATGTCTAATTACTTTGTTTATGAAGCAGGCATTTGTATATCAAATAGGGAAAAAAAATTACCACTTTTCTTATTGAAGGAAATATTTCTCAAGCCAATCTTATCTTTTTAATGCAGAGTGAAGAAATATCCCTAGAAAATTTGTTGTATCTTGTATACAATAAATTATTGTGTCCTTGGTACAATGAACAAGGGCAGGCGTGAAAGTTGACACTCTATCTAATTTGCATGCAATTTAAGTCAATGGCAATGCCAACATAATTTGACCAAAGAACCGTTGGCCGCAGGCAGATGCTGGGCACTGAACTGTTAGCAGTCTGCATAAATTTGTAAATAAAATGGAGATTCTGTTCAGCATAACTGTTTATATATGGATATAAATATTTCCAGTATTGTTTTTGTCATGTCATTCAGTGCTCTTTGGATTCCTCAAAGACAGGGGAAATAACTCAATATTTCTTTGTTTACTAAAAAAAAAAAGGCTTGTGCATTTGAATGTTGATCTTAAATCAGCAAACATCCCATCCCCCCCCTGCAGGTGAAGCACCACCACCCCCCCCCCTTTCCTCCCCCTGCACAATCTTAATTTTTTTCTCAGAAGGTTGGCAGGTCATTATAAAATATAATTGGTTACTCTGAAAATTTGTTACTTCATATTTTTTAAGGTTCACTTTTCATTGAGTGTGATTGTATGTAATGTTGAAGTTTTTTAATTCTCTCCTTATGCTAGGACAATATTGATATTTCTAGTGTTTATTGACTAATTTTAAGAGACTTCTGATTGAACTACCTAGGTCTAAAGCTGTAAAATATAAATCTATAACATCTATAAACTGCAGTCATTTTTTAATAATGTCTGTAAACACAAGATCTGCGTGCAATGACACACTTATAAATATCCTCTACTCCAGAATGTCCAGGGTGAGATTTACGAGGTCGATGATTCCAAGCTTGCCTCCCTTGATGAACTAGAGTGTCATCCAGATTTCTACCACAGAAAAATAACCCAAATAGCCATGCACGAGGACGACAAAGGCAACAAGCTGAATCCTCCCGAGATCATGGAATGTTGGGTCTACTTCCTGCCCCGATACAAACCAGAGATGATTGATCTCCCTTACCTGAAAAACTACACCTCCATCTCAAAAGATCACCCACCTTATGTAGAAAGGTACAAACGTGAAGGACCATTGAAAGAATTAGTTTTACCTTGAATCACTTCTCCTTACATTTCCTCATCTCCTTCCACAAGAATTAGTAGGCAGTTATAGCCACAAAAGCAGACTGTTACTTTTTTGAGACATTGCACCCTAATTGAATGTAGATGTTCTTAGGGTATCATCATACAGACATATCAATCAATGTGGATTACTGGGTTAATTTTAAAATAATGGCATGTCTTCTGCACGGAAAGCTTGTTATACTGTATTTACATTTAAAAAAAACAAAATCTGAGAAGCCCTGATTTATGAAATTTTGTATTCATTTATCATTTCTTGAGGCTTCTGTAGCCTGTCTTTGAAGTAACTGGTGCAGCTTTTTATGGGAAAAATTTTTAAGTGATTATCAGATTTACATAACGTCAGGCGCATGATGTTGGAATGGTTAACAGCTTTGTCTTTCAACTTTAACAGATTAATTTTTTAACACAGATTAACTGGCATGCAAGGATGAGAAATGTGCATCTCTTAAAATAACATTATAGCATAAATATATAAGTTAGCTACAAGTTTATGCCATCTGTCTGAGATCTCATTATTAAATATTATTGAACTTCATATGAAAAAATATGAAAAGAAAAATAAGATATCAGTGATCAGAATCAGATTTTTTAATATTCATTTCATTTGAAAATGAAAAATGATTTTAAATAAAAATAACAAGTTTGTTAAAACAAGATGAAAAATAGAATTTCTTTGTGAGAAGGTGTTAAGAATTCAACAAAATAAAGCACATGCTAATATTAATGCCGGAAAAATTATGCTAATAAAAATTGACATCAGCTCATTCATTGTAAACCCGACTCATTACAGGTTTAAATTAAATATGTCAGGAGTTCCATTGGAATTTAATAAATGTACTAATCTTTCAAAATTTGTGGAATGAAATATATTTTATACAAACTTAATTCTTTTTTAAATAGATTTTACAGCTCCTCTACTTTAAAATAAGCACAGCTACAGGAGACACACACTGAGTGTTTCCCACTAAACCAGGAGTAGAAAAAGTATACGCTTTTTAAACCTTGTAATACTTTTCTTTTAAGTTTTTTGTTGTTTTTTTTTTTGTTTTTTTGTTGTTTTTTTATTTACATGCATACATGTTCTTTTTGAAAACTGTTTTAAAAAATTTCCTAACCCCTAAAAGATATTTTTTTTAAAAATCAACTCAGTGAGTGGTTTTTTTTAAAATTAGGAATAATCAGTTGACCTCCTTTTTCTCACTCTCCTATCAAACTAGGGTAATTGAGTTGGAAGTGGGAAGTTAAGAACAAAGGTGGTGAAGTATATGTTACTCAAACTTTTATCTGGTAACAGATAATGTTTTGTTTGTTGTTGTTTTTTCAGTAGGTTTTACCTTATAAAATAATTTACAGTTTATTTTCTACATTTTTCAGTTCTCTTTATTCATTTAAATTTTTAATTTTAATTCATTTTCATATCCAGTTTTAACAAATAATTATTGAAAGAATTTTGTAGAGGTGCAAAAGTTGGAATGGTAAATCCTGTGTTTGTCAATGTTTGGTTTGAATAATGAAACAAAATATTTTTGCGACTGATACTAACTTACTAATATATATATTTGGTTTTATTTCAGTGAAACACTTTCCACTGTTGAAGACATATGAAGTAGAGCATGAGAGAAAGCATGTGACTGACTCTCCTACACATTAGACAACAATAGTCTAACAATTTATTAGTTTAGTGAGACCTTGCTGTGTGTTGGTGTGTCATCTTACATTTCATCTAATAATGTTTTAAACCCTACAGATTTTATGTTATTCAATCTGAAACCTTTTATGGTTATCTACAGAAGAATTGCACATCAATAAAGCTTTATATAACTTTTAAACCTTTTTGATCTGGATAAGGATATAGCATACTTAAGTCAAACTGATTGTGGATATAGCATACTTAAGTCAAACTGATTGTGGATATAGCATACTTAAGTCAAACTGATTGTGGATATAGCAAACTTAAATCAAACTGATTGTGGATATGGCATACTTAAGTCAAACTGATTGTGGATATAGCATACTTAAGTCAAACTGATTGTGGATATAGCATACTTAAATCAAACTGATTGTCATACAGCAGTTCATACCTTATCAAAGAAATATTTTAGCTCAATCATGAACTCATCCAGTGCTTAATTTCGTTAATATTATTATTGTTAATCATATATCCAAGACCATTTGTGTGTCAGCAATATAACATTGTGATAGAAGATTATTTAAATCTTTCAACTGTAAATTTCTACTCTACTGTGCTGCACTGAATACACAAGACAATTAGTAAACAATTGAAAAAACGAAGAACATTCCTGGGGAGTGTGAGTTCAACAATGTATTTCCACATGTGTGACTCTAGCGAATCCCTGTAAAGAAATATTTTTGACATCTAAACTGTCAATTTGTGTGACTCTAGCCAATCCATGTAGAGAAATAATTTTTTGACTGCTAAACCGTGCATGAGGTGCATGTATTTTTATCGTCACTGATGCACACACTGCATGGCTGATAATCTTTTATTAATGGTACCACTAACCCTTACAGAGAACTAACAATGTTTAAACCTATGTGTCTTAAGTTTATTCTTTGGTATCATTCACATTAGATATTTCTGTTTAGTTCTTTGTAATTAAATCCATTTTTTTTATGTACCAGTGATCAATCAGGATTTTAAGATTTTATTCTCAAAATCTTTGTTTTCAAGAGTTCTCAGTTTAAAACTTACCCTTCAAATTAACAACAGTTGAAGATTCAAACATGCAAGCATGAAGTTAGTAAGAATACTTCATCGGTCACACATTGCCCCTATCCAAACATCATAAGTGACGAGGATGACCCAAAAATCTCCAGTCCAACACACATACATATCAAACTTATTGTGAACAGTAATTGTGCATTTCCAATACTGCACAACTGTAATCATTGTCCTTTAGGTTGGACTACTCACGAGCCTATAAGGACAGTGACTAGGAGAAGTTTTGACTGTTAAAATGGCCATAATTAGTTACCATTATTTAAATGGCTTGTAATATAAAGACAAAATGCGCCTCATGAATTGTATAGAGAATTGGTTATTTATCACTCTACAGTGGTGCTTGTTGGAGAAACACCACTTTTCATTTTTTTTTAATATAACAATGTTAACTAATTTCACTTACCCCACATGTGTACAACTTCATATTTTTGCAATAATTTTAAAATTATTTTCTCATCTTGAGATTAGAAGCATTTACTTTTGTAGTGTTTCATTTTCAAATGTGACGATGCCTCTGAGAATTATATTAAATTATTATGGGAAACGAGGACTTTACTTTCTCACATAGAGAAATCTTGGATTGTTTGTTGGCCAAGTGCTGGTCGTATCAAGACTTTGATGCTGAAACCCTTGCTTAAAACAAGACCTGTTAGTGCTATTGTTAGTTAACATGTAGGACTAAAACTAAAATATTTTTTATGATTTTAGTTCTAAAAGACTTGTGAATAATTTTTACTTTTGAATTTCAAAGCTAAACTTTGTGTGAGAACCCCTGATTGAGGAGCTGCACCAAGCGAACTCTACATCCCAGCAACAACTCTCTTGGATCTTCAGGATATAAACAAACAAATGACTTAAGATGGCTGTGACGTCTTTGGTAAATAAATGTGAAAGCCACACTTTCAAAAGTAATTGCTCTCAGATATCATTTAAAGTTATTCATTCTAAAAGACCAGTATGTATACTGTATCTTATTGAGAAAAAGGACACAAAAATATTTATAATTAATCAGACATTTACGAATGAAAAATTGCTGTAACTCTTATCGCAAATTGAAACACAAGGCTGTTTTGGATGTGTGCAAAATAAAATTCCTGACAATTGCACTAATTGGAATTTCTTCTAAACTAGATAATTGATAGTAAGTTATTGTCAGATTTGTTTGAACAGGAATTGAAACAGTTATGTATAATTTTAATAAGCCCATTATCTAAATCATGTTTTCCTCCAGTAAAGTAACGCAGATGGGACTTTCAAAGATGGATGCTTTCTTTGTTATGATAATTATTCCTAATCAGATTTATTATTATATAATAAGAATGACATTAAATTTCTCTTCATCATCCCTTGTAAAAACATTTATTTTAAAAGGTATTTTCTATTTTTAAATGTATCAATAATGCATTGGTCTGCACCTTCATTAAAAGATTTCAGTTGATGTGATTTTCAAGTACGCCCAATACTGAAATCAAGAAAAGAAATTATTTTATTTCTGAAATCTCAGTTAAATTGTGTAAGCCCATACTTGTGTTGGTGGGTTCAGTAGGGAAAAGTGTGGGCCCATGGCTTTCGTATACCATGTTTGGAAATAAGAAGAAAAAGTCCTTTTAGTTACCCTGTGCATTAACGATAAACAATCTTGAGTCATATGTGCACTAATTTATGGGACAATTTTTTATAATTTTTTTTTGTGTCCCATAACTTCTTGGTTTCAGTTAGAAATTTCTTGTGGCTTTATACACCTTGGCGGCGCTCATCTCCTCACCAGGTCAGCGGATAACTTTTTTAGCAATAGTCATTCATCATTGTTTTTAACTTGGGCTAGACCCCAGGGCCAGATCCCAATTCCCTCAGCTTGTGAGGCGACAACACAATTGACTTTGCTATCCAGCCGCCCATGTTAATGCTGAAAAGTTTAGGTGAAATAAAAATTCAGTTAACTCAAGATGCTGTTCAGGTTAGGTCAAAGAACACCAATGCCTCTCTGCCACAACCACATGAGAGATGCCATTGTCAGTTTTCAAAACCTCAAATCAATCAAAAAGCTAAAAACAAATACAAGCAGACATTCTAATAATGTATTCAGAGGGAGATCTAACTATGTTAAATGTTCATTGTTTTATCTTTGATGAACCCATAATTATATTGACTATGCCTTCATGAAATTATTTGTTGAATGCTACAGGAAACAAAAAGACAGACCAATATCACTTGTTGGGAAATAATTCTTTTTGTCAGTTTCACAAATAAATTGAATATATTTTTACTTTTATTTTGTTCTGTGTAGTTATTTTAAGTTGTTGTTTTTTCTTTAGTAACAAAATAAATTGTTGTTTATTATTTGTTTTAAATGTGAAGTTCATTGAAAAAAAACATTATGAATGTGACATAATCTACATTTTAGTATTTTTAGAGGTCTCGGTACCCCCCAGTATTTGAAAACAAACATCTGCTTATAATTGTATTACATTTATTTTTTACTACCCATTAATTATTATCATTTGATTAAGGTGATTGTTATATATAGCTCCACTCAAATACTACAGAGTCATGACTCAAGAAAGAGTGTGAACAACTTGAAATTAGATTTAGATGGAGATAAGTACTATACCAACGCACCAAGTTACCCTCACTGTGGGAGACAGCAGTTTGCTAAGTCACAATCTTTGGTCTTTGATAATTCGAGTTGCTTTTGTAAAAAAAAGTGCTGTAATGAATAATACCGCATTGTGTTGTTTTTATACGGATTACAATAGTACTTATAAGTACAATAGACACAAAGATGGGGTGTAGAACAAGAGAGGTAACCGAGAAAAGAAAAAACTATTTCACTGAGTTCTCTTAAGCTGCGTAAAATAATTTTATTGTTACCTTATTTCATTTATCAACTGGGTCCTAGGATCTTGCCATGAGTCAAAAGTCTTAGTAGAGAGTAACCTTTAATGATCTTTGCTGCTGAAAAATCACCTGTATTTAAGAAGAATCTGTAAAGTAATAGATGAGATAAAGAGCCGCGCCTCCAAGCTAAATTTCATCTCCACGTCTTTTCCAGCAAGTGTAAAATATTTATTTGTTATGCTTGTGTATGCATTTTTTCAAAGTGAATTTAGTTAAACATTGTTAGGAATCGACCTCTCAACAAAACAATGAAAATTCAAACACTGAACAATTCACACACTTTTAATTATCTCCAGAAACCATTTTTTAAGGTTTATACATGTTATTGTAATTTTTAAAAAACATATAATTTATAAAGTTATATCTCCATATATTGTATACTAGTTTTAGAAAGACAATATTTTATAGGAAAATACTTACACTTACAGCTGGTTTTGTTACATTAGTATAAATTTTAAATTAAATAAGCTTTAATTAAACTCTTTTTTTGAGCCGTATCGTCATCCTTTGTCAAGTATTAGAGTTCTATATAGCTAATCCGAAATTGGATTCACCTCAGTTTAAAAAGGATGTGAGAGAATGTATATTCTTTATTTTAATCGTTCTATTAATTAAGTTTGAATATTGTAACAGTATTCAAGTTGAAACATCTACATAAATTGGTTTCTGTACCGTTGAGCCAAAGGTTAGATCAACGTTCGCATTTTTAAATCCTTTTTTATATTAATTTGTGGTGTCCGAGCCCTTGCCGATCGATTTTTAACCCAATTCCTCGTAGAAGTCGTAAGCTAGCGAGCTGAAATTTTGCAGGAAGACTCGTGCCGATGATAAAAATGACGTATCAAAATTTCAGATCGATTGAATGTACTGTAATTAAGTTATTGAATTTTTAAATTATTTTATTTATCCAGTGGCGTAGCTAGGGGGGGGCGGTGGGGGCGGCCCGCCCCGGGCGGCACTCATCTAAAGGGCGGCATTTGTGGACATTTGAAAAATAAAGCCCTTTCCGAAAGCCGCCAATTTTCTTTTGAAGGGGGAAAACCTAGGTGAAACAAAATTATCCTTCATTTCAAGTCTTAATTAACGGATTTGCGCAACATTTGTTTGATCACATAGTGATTGTTATAACTAACTTAAACCCGTTCAAAAATTAAAATTCTCTCAAATAGGTATCGATTTGTTTGGAAAATTAAGCGGTATGTGTCACAAATTGAGCTTTTATAAGAAAACTGCACAAAAACAACACATCACCGCTGGGCCAAATAATGTGTACTATTAATATCGCCACGACAGTTTTTGCGAATTAAAACTCGCAGAATGAAGCGCTAACAAGTAGATCTACCCACATTGTGTAATTTATATCATTGTTTCAGTTTTAGAAAATTATTTTAAGATAACATACTAAAAATTAAATGTATCTTGTTTTTATTGCATTTAAGTAGCACACATAATACGCGTTTTTCATTAAAATTCGGTTATTCTTTAAATATGCTACGCCTATCAAATTTTAGTAACGTGTAAATAATTTGAATTCGTCTAGTTTATGGAAAAGTATTAAGATTTAGAGCAAGAACACGAAAAAAATCAAATTTCTTAATTAATAAATATCGCAGTAACATAAGTAATTTCGAATAAGACATAGTTAGACATTTCAAGCGTCTAGTAAAACGAGATTAGATGCTGGAACTTTAGTCATATCAATGCAATATTTTTTTCTTTTCTATAGAATCTCAATTTATGGAAAACAGTTTAAAACAATAATAATTCAAACCCATTTCATGTGACAAAGTTATGCGCTAATACAGAACGCAGTTATAGTTATAGAGAGTTGGAGATATCAACTGAACGCTGAGTTTAAAAGGAGACAAAATATGAGTGGAGAAAATTCAGGAGACGGGGTTCTATCTTTAGAGCAAGTCGTACAACTAGAAATTTTTATATCCATAGATGTCTTTATACAATAAAATAATAGTACCCTCTGATTAGTTGCCTGTCGTTGCAAGAAAATATTTGTGTATAATACCATGTAACCTACTAATTGAAAAATTTTAACATCAAACTAATTTCTTTGTTATCACTGATAAAGAACGATTAAATATTGAACGAAAGGTTCCAGGTTTTTATGGCTGTAAGCAGGATCAGGCTTAGTAATTGCGGGGCCTTATGCAGCTTAGTATGCAAAAATGAATGCCCAAATTTGGGTAAGGATAAGGTATTAAGGATAATAAGTGAAATTTAAGATAGGTGGGGCCTTTAAAAAGCGTGAACCCCCTGCGGCCGCATGTGTGGCAGAGGCTTAGACATATACTACAAGAAGAGACATATGTTAGACGATGCCCCCTTGATATATTAAAATATAATTCAACAGTATAGATTGGAAAAATCTTTACCCAACATTATACTTTTACTAAGAATGTTTTCAACAATTGGTATAAGTATAAGTGTATCTAGTTGAGAAAGGTGTTTCTCCATAATGAAGCTGATAAAAAAAATTATCTTCGTTCCACAATGAGTGATTTAAGGCTACAAAATCTTTCAATATTGTCCATAGAACAAGTTAGTAAAAAATAATCTAAATTTTGATAACATAATACACGATTTCTCTACTTTGAAAGTTAGGTAATTAAATTTATAAATATGTTTAAATTCTTATTTATACAATTTATTTGCTTATAAAAAAATAATAATCTACTTTAAAAAATAAATAAATAAAAGCATATTAATTTGTAATGTTTTTGGCTG
>MUZC01004642.1:280270-295124 GCA_002072015.1 Radix auricularia | reverse complement strand
CCCCCCCCCCCCCCCCACGAGTCGTATTTTCTATTTGAAAAGGAGCAGGTTTCCAATCATTTTTTTGTCATTTAAATATTTTTTAATGTAAGGCTGCACTCTAATATCCTAAGCCGCGTGAAACCATGTACAACTTCATTAAATTAAGTGTCGGTTATCATATATTTAAGTGGAACTTTTATTTAAAGTAGCGCGTTTTGATGTGAATTCAAATTTGTGACACCTCTCTCTCCCTTCCCAAGTATGACGTAATTTAAGGACGTCCCCTAAAAGGGCGGCAAATTGGTGACCGTCCCGGGCGGCAAATGGTCTAGCTACGCCACTGTATTTATCTCTATGTATCAGTATCATGTTCAATGTTAATTTTTGAGTGTCGTGGTGCGTATTATGTTCAACAATATTTCCTGTCGCGCAATAAGGTGCGCATTACATTGACATTACTTTTTTAAAATAGATTCTCGATTGGTGCGCATTATATTAAACATGTTTTACGAGACATAACTAGCATTTTGTATTTTCGAATTGTTTTTCCCTGCGTGTTATAATGAAGATCCATATAGTTATGTCTCGTGTATAAAGGATTTATAATGAAACACTTGGGGTTTGTTTTTTTTTCGGATTTTAAAAAAAATTAATGTTTATTAATTTTTTCTCAAGCATCGTATGAGATATAATCAAAAACACTATATCTAAATCAAGTTTAAGGCATTTTAAACAAGAAGTTAGAAAAAATAATGGCCGTCCATAATGAAAGTAACGCTCCAAGAGTGGGTGTAAGAAAGTGTGACAGGGGGAGTGGGGCCAGGCCAAGTGTGACGTCACATTTTTATATATTTTTAATTTTATTTCTAATTTAATTATTTTTTTAAGTAAAAGTTAATAGTTTTAAAAATAATTTTCACTGTGTTGTTCACAATTCCTCATGCTAGTTAGGATCGCTAGTATACAGTATACTGTTGCCTTGTTTTATGTGCAGCCTTACCGAAAGTGTTGTTATTTCTTTGTTGTCTGCTGCATAATTATATCACTGATCAAGAAAGTTGTAATTTGTATTATAATACAAAATATTTAGGATTCAGAGGTAATATTTTTATAATATAATCATTATTATCATAAACTTAAAAACGATTATACTAAGTGTCTTTAAAATATATGATAAATACCATTTACTGGACTGTTTTGTTTGTTGATTGTTAGTTTGTTAGTAAGTAAACGGACGCGGTGGTCGAATGGTAGCGCGCTCGACTGGCGTACCGATGGTCACGAGTTCAAATCCACGCGAAGGCGTCCCCGAGTCACCCAGCTCTGAATGGGTACCTAACTAGACAATAATTAAACGGCTGGGCAATGCGTGGAACCCTTATAGCCGTGGCCTGTGACCGCTGCATCACTTGCCAACAGATCATCTGTCGTGGTCTGTGGACGCAATTAGAAGGACCGTCTGTATATCTAAGATAAGATAAGAAAATGTAATATATAAATTCGTTTTTAATAGAGGTTAACACATAGACAAATATCCCTACTGCCCGCTGAAACAACCAACAGTCATAAAAGCCTGAGACCAAAAGGCTCATTGGTTTTTACGAGAGTGTTATGAAAAAAACAAAGTATTAATATTAAATTAAATACTATTGATTAATTATGTGGCAGTGTGCCCAACATATTACTTATATAATGATCGATTGATAATTGTATTGGTAATGTTAGGGTATTTAGAAATGTACGAAGAAGTATGATGTGTTATGACCATGTACTTTTGAGCAGTCTTGATGAGGTCAAGTTTCCATAATCAACTTCTTATCCTGTGTCAATAGAATACATTATCGGAAGATTATTTTCAAGTTGACCTCACCCATTGTAAATGAAAAGGTAGTAGATAAATTATGTTTATTATATAATGTCAAGTCCAATTATTTTTTTTTCAAATTCAATTGATTGAGTTACTGTTTCAAAGAATAACTTGACAATTGTTGACAATTAGTTATTCTACTATGAACGTCATTTAATAATCTGATAGTTCTTTTAATATTTATGTTTTAAGGCAGTTTAATAGTGAAGGGTGTTTTAGGTTTTCAATTAAATTTTAATTAGTTGTTAATTTTTTTAAAAAATAAATCAAAGTGTGACGCACTTTAAGGGGGTCCTGAGATTTTTGACATTTTGTGACAAGGGGAGGGGGGTCAATATGGTCAAAAATAGCGTTACATACTTTATGGACGGCCCCCAATTGACTCTCACCGGCTGATAATAAAAATGTACTTGCCATTAGGTCAAATTGTCATTTCTAACCATCCCCCCTCCCCCCATATTTTTTAAAACGCCGTATCCCCAGCTATTTATACTGATAACTCTGGTGCTAATCACCCGATGGCGGCTCAAAGATGGAATCTCATTTAATACCTTCAACGTCGACGGGGCGATTTGGGCAATACACGCCCTTTCCTTGTTCGTTAAAAGACGGAAGAGTTCTCTCCCTCTTTGGACGAGCTGTCCTCGCATTTAATCAGATCGAGAGTATTTCGTGGCCGGTGACAAATCAATTCGACTTCGACCCTTCCATCCGAGATCTTGGAGGGGAAACTTGTCAAAAGATTTCGTTTAATCACAAAATGGCTGGTCTGATTAACGGTGGATTTTGAGCTGGGAGCTGTGATGTGAAAGGCATACTTGCGTTTAACACCATGGTGATTTTTTTGAAAGCTACGCAAGCTTTAAAGTTAGCATTGTTGGAGTGAATTCTAATCTAAGTACTCCGGATCTCTTTGAAAAATAAAATATGTAAACTGTAAATGATCACATGTAATGATTAGAAGTGTGAGACCAGTCTGTCACAACTTTAAAATGTGATATCAAATTGTCACAACTTTAAAATGTGAGATCAAATTGTCACAACAATGAAATTTGAGATCAAATTGTCACATTTAAATGTGAGATCAAATTGTCACAACATTGAAATGTGAGATCAAATTGTCACAACAATGAAATGTGAGATCAATTTGTCACAACAATGAAATGTGAGATCAAATTGTCACAACAATGAAATGTGAGATCAAATTGTCACAACAATGAAATGTGATATCAAATGTCACAACAATGAAATGTGAGATCAAATTGTCACAATATTGAAATGTGAGATCAAATTGCCACAACATTGAAATGTGAGATACATTGTCACAGCATTGGAATGTGCGATCAGTTTTGGTAAAAACGTATGCTCGCTGTAATGCTCGGTGTAATTCACGGTGTAATGCATGGTGTAATGAACGGTGTTGTGCTCGCTGTAAAGCACGGTGTAATGAACGGTGTAATGAACGGTGTTGTGCTCGCTGTAAAGCACGGTGTAATGAACGGTGTAATGAACGGTGTAATGCTTGTCACGTACCGGTATGTAGCTATTTTAAACAATTCAACAAAGACTTGTCGATGCTCTACTCACACCGGATGTATGTGTCTGGAATGATAACATTGATGGTCAATGTTCAGTTAAGACATTCATGAATATTCTTATCATTACGTACTGTCCTGAGACTTTACAAACTGATTTTGAGGTCATGAACGAACCTCGTAAAAAATCAACTCCGTATCCAGCAACGCTCTAACAAACCAATCAACTCATTGATAAATCGGTTTGCTCCATTCTAATCTGTCAGGCACCTCCCCCACCTTAGCCCCTACCCCATTTGTTACTCACTTTGTTCTGCCAACTACCAAATCAGGGGTGGGGTGGGGGTTGAGTGATTGACCTGCAAATATCCAAGTTTTGAGAGTGGACTCACTGTTAAGACTGTTGCATTCTGTGTGTTCATGGCTGGTCATAATATCGTGGCCTACAGCACTAGGCATACGACAGAGGCGATTATGATTGAACGTTTTTGAGAACTTACAGAATACTTTATACCCGAGTTTACTTGTTGACTCACGGAATACATTATACACACCTTCACATAACTTTCAACATACATCATACTCAATTTCACATGACTTTCAACATACATATTACACAATTTCACATGATGACTTTCAACATACATCATACACAATTTCACATAATGACTTTCAACATACATCATACACAATTTCGTAAACAAAATGAGGGGTAGGACTGCAATCAGACTTATAAAAAATTAAATGGAAAAGACGCAAACAAGGTAAGGGTTAGCCTGACCGGACGTAACAAAACAGCGAACGTTTCGGCAAAGAGCCTTTTTCAACGAACATACAATACACAAATAAAACGAAAATAAAAATAGAAAATAAAATTAAGAAACTTAGCTGCGGTGAAATCCAAAGAATCCAAGAAAGTGAAACTGAGAGATGACAGAGCGAATGTATATAGGAAAGCAGAGAGTGGGCGGGGCAAACGCCTAGGTGGTCAAAGAAAACAACACATTCATCCCATGTGGGGCGAGTGTACCGTGATTTTCTATTAATCTGTTTTCAAGCTTGACCCGCGTGGGTGTGTTTGTGCACGAGACAATAGCTGTGACTGCCAGGTCCTTGACACCCATATGGTTGCGTCCATTGAAGTGACGGGAGACGGGACACTGTTTGTCTTGTGTAATCGCCCTAATATGTTCAGACATTCGGCACGACAAAGATCGTCCCGTCTCCCCTATGTATTTCAAAGGACAGCGCTTACACACAATGGTGTAGACAACGTTGCGGCTAGCGCAAGTGAAGCCATCCTTAATCATAAATAGCCCCTTAGGGAAGTTTATCTGTTCGGCTTGCACAACAAAAGGACATGTCTTACACCGAAGTCGGCCGCATGGTAAAGTACCCAGATGGTTGGGTGATGTGGGGAGGCGAGTGCGAACCAGAAGATCACGTAGGTTTCTGTCCCTCCTAAATACAGACAGCCACTGTTATCTTCTCTACCCTTCTTCTCATCCCAAAACTTGTATGGACTCCATTCCATTTTCTCTACTTCTTCGACTCCGTAGACTGTGTCAATCTCAGGAGGACTTTTGGGAAAAGGCTTTGGAAATGGTGGAGTTTTTTAGACAAAGGTCATATCCTGAAGCCACACTTCAATATGCGCTTCAGTGGGTCAAAAACTTCACTCGTGCCGACGCCTTTTTACCACGCACCCGTGATACCAACAAAGGAGCAAGCTGGTTCTTACTTACCATTCACACAACATCTAAGCCAAAGAAATATTCCTGAAGAACCGAGCTATCCTCCTTGCGGACCCTGAGACGAACAACATATTTTTCACCCCACCCCTAATTGTATTTAGGAGGGACAGAAACCTACGTGATCTTCTGATTTGAGAACATGCTCCCGCCGATAAGTGGCAAAATAGAAAGTTAAATTTCCCACTCATGAAAGCCGGGGCCACAAAAACGTTTTTTTCCCTTATACGAGGTATGTACACGCACCCGACGAATTTTGGCAAAAAAGAATGTTAAAATTCCCTTTCGTATATTAAAAACCGATTCATCACTAATTCTGCTATTTACCGTGTAGGGGGCCTTCCAGAAAGTACGTCACGCTCCAGAGGGGGGGGGTGTAATAAAGTGTGACAGTTTGTGACAGGGGGAGGGGGGTGTCCGGCTATGTGTGACGTCACGATGTTTTATGTTAAAATTTAATTATTTTGTTAATAACAAAAATTTGTATGAAAGTGGGACGTATGTAGGGGGGTGTCCAAGATTTGTGACAGGGGGAGGGGGTAAAAATGGTCAAAAACAGCGTGACGTACTTTATGAATAGCCCCTAGGTAGAAGCATGAAACTTTGGGAAATTGTTAGGTACACTCTCAAGACGAAAATTGTTGTAAAAGAAATTTGACGTTCACACTCATTGGGGCCATGACCCGCAAAAAAAAATTAAAAATTCCCTATATGACCTATATTAAAATTGAAAATCACAAATTCTCCTATTTCCCGTGTAAATAGAAGCATGAAAATTTTGGAACTAATTGAGTACACTCTCCCGACAATAATTGGTGAAAAAGAATGTTAGCATTCCCACTCGTGGGGGGCCGGGGGCCCTAATATAATTTTTTTTAATATTAAAAACCGAAGCATCTCTAATTCTCCACTTTCCCGTATGGGTAAATACATGAAACTTTTGGGTTCGGGACGTTCAGGGTTCGGGACGTCCAGGGTTCGGGACGTTCAGGGTTCGGGACGCTCAGGGTTCGGGGCGCTCAGGGTTTGGGACGATCAGGGTTCGGGACGTTCAGGGTTCGGGACGTTCAGGGTTCGGGGCGTTCAGGGTTCGGGGTGTTCAGGGTTCGGGACGTTCAGGGTTTGGGACGTTCAGGGTTCGGGAAGTTCAGGGTTCGGGACGTTCAGGATAAGGTTTCTTTATTTTCTCAATTCCGAATAACATTTCTTTTTGAAGTCATTCTGATGTTATAAGGCAACTTCTTTTCACAGTCGTGTCCACCCCCTAAACTTCAATGTCGTACCTTTAAGGTCTTGAACACTTTGGTCTATCGGTGTCATTACTACAACATACTGCATAGAAGGGGCGTATGTACCCGGTGAGGTAAGACGTACTGAAAAGGTCTTTGATATTGAAATGCAGTCCTGTTGTTGTTTTTTTTCGTAACAGAACTTCAGGTAAGTTAGATGACGAAAGTGTTTGTGAGGTGGGTGTGGGGGGGGCAATGAATGACGCCCTTCGCTCAGATCTAACGACCGACCCCGCCCCCTCGCCCAGCACCCACAATACATCAAACCAAATAATCAAAACGAGGCGAATCCGACAACGCGATCCCCCCTCCCCCTCTCCAGCCAACAATCATCCCCCGCGCCTCTGGTCTGGTCACGCTCCTCCGTGATGCGACCGGCCAACTCCAGTCTTACGTTACTTCCATGAGCTCCAGCGACAGCTGATCTAGAGTCAACATGGCGGCATCAACAGAGTCATTAGCGACGATTGAGTGGGGAAAGTGATAGTGTTGATACTGGATGTACGGGGCATGCTTCACAACCAACACACTTTACATGTCCTGTTAGGTCGACTTCAACAAAAAAAATTGCGCTCTGTAATTAAAATTTGAGCAAGATTTCCTGTAACTGTATCAGCGGTGGTATTCTAAGTAAGAGTTTTTGCTTTCTCAGATCCGCGAATCTGAGTCTGAATATCTACGAAAATTTAGTTTCCTTCTTAAAAGGGAGAATGATTGATTGTGAAGTTCCCTTAAAATGGCGACCAATGAAAAGTTTTTTTCTCCCCGAGAGCGTCACCCGTCTGTTTTATGATGTTATTTCAGCAAATAGCGTCTTTTCGATCTCAGGTGATGTCTTCGTGCCCCGACTGAGGGCGCCAACATCATGCGGGGCGTCCGGTTACCCCCACACTTTAACTTGTGATATAGGACTCTCCAGGGGAGCAAACTCTCACCCAGTTCCTAATCGTTGGCAAATAGTTTGTATGTTTGCATGTACACATCTCGTCAATGGCGCGTTTATAGGAAGTCGATTAGAGGGACTCTCGCTGAGCCAGTAGCGAGGGCTTGTTGGCAACTTTAGATGGTAAGATGGTGGCTACAGTATCCTGTTAATTTGGTGATGGCGAAAATTGAATGTGGCGAGAGAAGACGAGAGAGGTGGAGCTAGGAAAGAGAAGATTTGAAATAAAGACGGTGTAAAACTAATTAATGGAGAATAAAACGCATGAGCACAAAAATACAACAAAACAGACGATAAATTGTAAAAGAGTTCTAAAAAAAAAAAGAGAAAAAAATACTTAAACTGTATAGCCTAGAATAAAAAATCAAAGAAATGCTAAAAATAACTAATTATTACAAATATTTTTCTCTTTTTTTATCTTAACTTTTATACAGACGATTATTACGTCTGACTGCGACCCCTGGTCTAACTGCCGACCCTTGATCTAACGGCCGACCACTGGTCTAACTGCCGACTCCTGGTTTAACTGAAATCCCCTGGTCTAACTTCTGACCCCTGGTCCAACTGCCTAATGGCAGTCATCTCGTCGTCGTGGTGCTAGGGATGTGGTGCTAGGGATGTGGTGCTAGGGATGTGGTGCTAGGGATGTGTTGGGGATGTGTTGGGGATGTGTTGGGGATGTGGTGCTAGGGATGTGTTGGGGATGTGGTGCTAGGGATGTGGTGCTAGGGATGTGGTGCTAGGGATGTGGTGCTAGGGATGTGGTACTAGGGATGTGTTTGGGATGTGGTTCTTGGGTGTGATGCTAGGGATGTGTTGGGGATGTTGTGATGGGGATGTGGTGCTGGGGATGTGGTGCTAGGGATATGGTGTCGTCTGTTACAGATGAGATAAGAAGATTAGTAAATTTATTATTTATTTATTTATTATAATATGATTGATTCATTTTTATTTTATTTTTTAACAACTAATTTTTTTTAATTTTTTTTTTTTACTTTTCCAATGTCCAAGAATGTTCTATCCGGTAAGTCATCTGCTTCTAACCGTGAGCTTTCTTGGCAATCAGTTTTATTGGTCATTAAAGCAAGTGTCACACACTGGTCCGCTGATGTCGTTTTAATAAAACGTTTCGGTGGGGTGGGGGTGTGAATAGAGCTGTCAGTCACAGACACGTCTGCCAAACCAGCTCATCCAATCAGAAGGGCAGAACTTTGAGAGGGTCCCAAAATGGCCGCCTTCCCACCGCCTGCTGAGAGGTGCAATAGGGGGGAGTAACTCATCTCTCATTAGATGGATGCCAAGGGGAGAAGCTGCCCTCAATTTAGCAGAAAGCTATAATGGTGTGACTGGACGAGGTTCCAGATGGGATTTTAATGATTCCGGTAGCAGATTTGTGATGTCAACAACAGTTTAAAAATAATTATTTGCCGCATTGGCTACTTGCCCATCGTATATCAAATGTTGATTCAATAAAGTCTTACAATAACTTAATAACATGTTGGCGTACTTTCAAATGGAACAGTAAGTATTCATTAATTGTTAGCATGTATATGTCACTATGTCCCAAATGTATTAGAAATTTGTATGTTTTGTATGTACTTCATACGACAGAAATACTTCGGTAGGTAAATAATTAATTTTAATAAATGTCTTTTCACTTGCTTTCACTTTTGAAATATACGGGGAGAGTTATTTATATAAAAATAAATTGTCACTTTGACTTTGTCCTTATGACAAGTTAATGTTTTTCCGCAAACGTTTTCCGCAAACTGTGGTTCCGTTTATTATAATAAATACTATACCATGTGTATGTTACAGCAAATCTAGTGTAATAATTCTAAACCTGGCGACAGTTTTTTTATTTTTTTATTTTTGTTAAGCAGTGCAACTTTAAATAATTTAGAGATATTAAAAATAAGTTTGTAAATTAATTTTAACGCAACAACAAATACATATTAAATTATTTTGAAGTGATTAATTTTCAAATAAAGGACTTCATTTTGGGAATTTTTTCCCCCTTTTTTTTAATGGGAAAGACGTAAACAAGGTAAGGGTTAGCCTGACAGGACGTAACAAAACAGCGAACGTTAATGGGAGAGGATATGTTTTAAAGATGCCAAAAATACAATACATTAAATGAAATTATTCTAACCAACTAGGAAAACTATCATTTAATATATGTGATAAACAACAGATTTACCAAAATATCCGATAAACATAAATTTAGTTTAGCCGTTTTTTTTTTTTTTAAATATTGTAGCTTTTAAAAGTATTCCAAGTTCTTTTCTACTGTACAAAATAGAAGTGAAATATACCCGCAGTAATAATATAAAAACATAGATGTATTTATTTATTTTTTTTAATTTTTAAAAAAGCCTTGTATTTCAATTCCACTTTTATTATAATTAAAAATGATTCAATACATCACCTCATAAAATGATTACCTAATAATAAATATTTTAACAGGGATTATTGAGTACTTATGGCTGGGTCAATTAATGAGAAAAAATATATAATATATACATAATACATTAATTTCTAAAAAAAAAAATAATAATAATAAATATAGAAATAATAAAATAAACCCGTGTGAAGTAAGACCTTGACCTTAAACTATTCCGTACACAAGCATTAAGCCTTTCACATTTATTTTGTATTGTTTTTACATTTCCTACTTGTCTACCATCAACGCTCTGATTGATATGTCTCCAATTGATATAATTATTTTTATTGTTATTTTATTGTGATTAGTATAGAGTATTATTATTATTTAAAAAAATAATCGAATCTAATTATTATTATTAGCAGTAGTACTTTAAATATTGTGGGAATTGGATCGCAGCGCGTTGGACTAATCATGTGCGGCTTGACATGAGGATGGAAGGCGTGGTTTACAATTAGGGTGTGTCGGTGGGAGGTGTCAATCATTAGATGTAATATTAAAACAACTAAAATACATTAGAGGAGTGTTAAAACTAATTTATAATTGAATAAAATCCTAGCAAAAGTACACATTAGTTATGACGTGAACAATAACAATAACAATAATAATTCTTTGAGTTAACTTGAAATAGCTCGTATTTGTATATTTAAATTTTTCTAGACGAAAAAATTTATCTAGAATGTTTGTTGTTTTTCTTTTAAAATTTTGTGTGTGTATGTCTGATCTTATATTGTTTTTTCTATAAAACGTGTGGGGAATTAACAATCGGCAAATTAGGCGATATCTCGACCTGCGTGGTGTTTACTTTAAACAATTAATATTTCTGGAGTTAGGGTAAAGTTTTATTTTTAAGACATGGCAAGCTAAAGGCCCATATTTGAAAAAACAGGACAGATGCTTACTCTTTCTCTCTCTCTCTCTCTCTCTCTCTCTCTCTCTCTCTCTCTCTCTCTCTCTCTCTCTCTCTCTCTCTCCTCTTTCTTTCTCTCTCTCTCACTCACTCTCTCTCTCACTCTCTCTCTCTCTTTACTCTCTCTCTCTTTTTCTCACTCTCTCTCTACCCTCTTTCTATATATATATATCTCTCTCTCACTCACTCTCTCTACTCTCTCTTTCTTTCTCTTTAAATTGAATTTATTGAACTTAATTTGAGAATATTCAAATTTATCTTCATAATTTTCTCTTCACTTTAAAAATTTTTTTTAACTCATTTAAAAAGCGAATGCAATTTTTCCTTTTCCTGGTTATTCTAAAACGCATTGTTTCTATTCGTCAAGGTGAACATCAAGTTAGTGGTAAATATCTGCATTTCCTGTATGAGCTTGTCTGGTCTCCATGACAACAGCCATGTATTCTAGTCAGACCTCTTGTCATCATCCTCCACCATTTTCCATTGAGGCATTGATCTCCCCTGGGCTCCTGTATTCACCGAGACAAACCCACCAACGTGAATTTCACCGAAACGCTACAGCTGTCAATCAAAGCTTGGACGAGGCGACTCAATCAAAAACAAGCCTCTTCGGTCCAGACAACGGCAGGTCATCCACTTCTGCACTTCCCGGGCCTCACGGACCGAGTCTTAAATACGACCTGAATAACATTGTGAATTTCATCCCAGGTCGAAACTTCACGCCGAACAGTCCTAACGCTCTTACTTTTACCCTGGCTAATCCTAACGTTCCTTTCTTCCAACACCCGGCTATTGATGTACTCTCCAGGCACGCCTACCCCTTGTCCACCCCTCCGCAAGGTCAGCAGATCCACCCGTTCAACATTTACCCCCATTCATCCAACATTCTCCTTTCAAACATGAATGACCAAGTGAGACAAATCCTGCCCCCTGCAGCCCCCAGCGTGACCTTCGTCAAAGACATCTCTCAAATATTTCAGTTTTCTAAATCACAATCAAGCAAAGAGAAAAATAAATCCAGGGCGCGGGAAGATTGGGCACCCCCGGTGCATGGGGGGTTCAGGGGCCCCAAACGATCTCAGTCACCGACGTTATCAAGATCAAGATCACCAAGATCTCCAAGGTTATCCCCAACGTCAAGGTCACCCAGATCTCCAAGGTCAGAGGACAATGACATTTGTTTTGATAGATCCAAAACTAACAACGAGATCGAGGCTACAGTTGATACTCAACTATCAAGAATCAACAAATCGGATGTCAATGTTTTCCCTATTTCACCAACCACAGAAGTGCTCCCCAAAACCATTACAACGGAATCTTTGACAACGTCAACGTGTAGTTCGACGTCCACAAATCTAACAATCAAAAAGACACGCAATGACACGGCGTCTAACGTCGGCAAGGAATATGATGATGATCCCGCAGTCGAAGTGTCACCCGGAAATGACGTTTGTTCCCATGGAGATGATGACACGGAGGATGAGGCGAGAACTTTTGGTGAGGTTTGGATGTTTGTGTACATACGTCATGTTGGATGTTTGTGTACATACGTCATGTTGGATGTTTGTGTACATACGTCATGTTGGATGTTTGTGTACGTACGTCATGTTGGATGTTTGTGTACATACGTCATGTTGGATGTTTGTGTACATACGTCATGTTGAATGTTTTTGTACATACGTCATGTTGGATGTTTGTGTACGTACGTCATGTTGGATGTCTGTGTACGTAAGTCATGCTGGATGTTTGTGGACACACGTCATGTTGGATGTTAGTGTACATACGTCATGTTGGATTTTTTGTGTACTACGTCATATTGGATGTTTGTGTATAATACGTCATGTTGGATTTTTGTGTATGTACGTCATGTTGAATGTTTGTGTACACACGTCATGTTGATCTTTGTTTACATGTGTGTACAAATTGATTGCCTTAGACTGCCTTAGAGGGAAAAAAACATTTTAAAAAATAAGGGTTGTTTAGGAAGGAAAGTGTGTTTGAATAAGGGATAGCATTTTAATGCTTGTGTTTAAATTAGGGCTGCGGAATTCAACTATTGATTTCTCGATTATTCGTTTTAAAAAATTAACGATTAAATTTTTTAAACGATTAATCAACACATTACTTACAAAGTATTGAAAGTCAAAAATAGCTGCCGATAAGTTATAAATTTCCTAACGGTTACACGAACTTATTGGTTTTCAACTATTGACTAACGGGCATGTTCAAAATGTTGATAAAGTTTGCCTACCATGGTTCTAACACTTCGCCTATTTGTCAAACCAAATGAAAGGCGTAATAAGCTAATGGCAGTAATGGAGTCTGACTCAGAGACATAAAATAACCACAGCTCTTCTGATGACTTATTGGGTTACAATATGGAGATGAAAGTTATTGAATCCATGAATTCTCTACAATGGTGGAAACTTAATGAACACCGATATCCGATAATGCCATTCATTGCCAAGACCATTTTGTGCATACCAGTTACCTTAGCTCCATGTGAATGATTTGTTCAGCTCGGTTGGTTATATTGTCAATTAGACATACCTTGAATGTATTTTTTTTAATGTGGCAAGGAGTAAATTACAACTAGTAATTTAAAGTCCCCATTGTTTATAAAATTCTGTTCAGGTTGTTAAATATCGGAAAAACTTACAACCTCTGGCATTTTCTTCATCGAAACAATGGTGACCATTTATTTGTCTTTTCAGTCATGATCCTTAGTTTGTTGGCTGACCAGACCATCTAACTAACAATATATATATATATATTAAAATGTGCACTAATATTTGGTCGTAACTTTAAAGTAAATCATGCTCAATTTTCATCATTAATCTTCTTTACAAATTTTTGCCCTACGTCATTTGCAATCCACCACGAATCTATCATATAAATCCCTGCTATGGTTGTGATATCCAATCCCACGAAATTGTGTTGTATAAATCTCTGTGCTGTAAGCGAGGTCAAAGCCGCTGTGAATTTGTCACCGAAGCCCTGTAGAACTCATGCCCAATCTACCATGAATGTCCGCTGGTAATGACTGCTGCTCCCTTCCTGCCGACTTAAGCCCACTCCACAACTTCTCAACAATGGGAAAAACTTCTCACAGACGCGAATATCTGGTTTCAAAACGCCGGTCCAGATAAAAGCCTCATTCACGACTAGAAATTGCCTTTTTCTGCCTCGCTAGTTTTCTTCTATTGGGAATTCCAGAAGCATCGTAGCATTAACTTAAGAATAATTTGAGGAAGTGTTAGAAGGATATTTTTTTTTCCTCTTTGAAAGTGTTATTTCATGAGGTCCCAGCATTGAGATTTAAATAGTTCATTTCCTAAATACTTGTGGTTCTTTTGAGAGATTGTGTTGGAACCTTTCTCGCCAAGTGTTGGATGCGAACACAGTTGATGTCAGGGGGGGAAAGTGTTTAAAGACATTGCCGCAAGGAGTCATTAAATTGGATTAGTTTGAGAATAATGGCGACGGTGGTAAGGTGCGTAAGCACAGATTGCACCAGTGGTGCGGCGCTATAACAGAACGCGTGAATACAAATTTCTCCATGTGCGTAGCATGGTAAGGATGTGTGTAAGCAGATCTACATGGTAAGGAGGTGTGTAAGTATATGGTAAGGAGGTGTTTAAGTATATGGTAAGGAGGTGTGTAAGTATATAGTAAGGAGGTGTGTAAAGTACAAGTTGCATTTGGTAACTTTGGGGCCATGGAAGGAGGGTGTGTAAATAAACTGCTGGTGAGGCCTTTATAATAGGTGAAACATTTTTAATAGAAGGATAAGTGTGCGCAAATACAGTTTAATGGGTGTAGCGTGGTAACAGTCTGCGAAAACACAGATGTATGGTTGTATGGCAGAACATGACTATTGTAGTCACTGGCAAGGCAAAACATTTCTCGTATATTAAAATAATTCTGTAAAGATTTTTTTTAATATGTTAATGACAATTTGTTTGGAAATCAATTTGATGACTCGAATAATTATTAGAACACTAGATGTGACCCGCGGCGCAACACACGACGCAGAGATGCTCACAGATAGTGCAAAGAAAGGGGGAAGAACAGACACAAAGTGCATCACGAAGAAATCAAAATAACGGGAGTGAACTTCGGGGGGGGGGGGGG
>MUZC01004642.1:260627-276657 GCA_002072015.1 Radix auricularia | reverse complement strand
TATATATATATATATATATATATAGAATATAGATGGTGGATTGAAATTCTTCTGCGGAATCCCTTCGTTCGTTGGAGTGTGCCTTGAAATACGGTTGTACATGTTTATCGGCATAGTAGTAAGGTGACTTCACAACAGTGTGATAAGTTGGCTGTGAAATGTACCAAGTGCCAAGTGTAAAATAATAATATTTTAGTGGATACATGTTAGGTACCAGGTGAAAAATAATAACTTAAGGTGATACATGTTAGGCACTAAGTGTAAATGACTAACTTAAAATGACACGTGTTTAATATTTTTCCTATCTGTTTTTGTAAATTATTGTTGTTTTAATAACAATTATTATTATTATTATTATTATGTTCTAGTTACTGTTGTTTTTGTTTTGTTATTGTTGTTATTTTATAAGACCACTAAAATTAGTATGAGTTTTGAAGTGTTTCCTGAGGAAACGTTGGGAAAAGGGGAAATGCAGTGTTAATAGTAGACAATTATTTCCCTAACACTTTGCAAATAATTTTGTTAATAAGAGCAAGTTTATGAGCATGATTATAACAACTCAGAAATATCTAGTCTAGAGTGTAGAAAATAGTTATTTGAAGAAAAAAAATAGTTGCAATTTAAACATTTAGTCACAATGAGAAATAATTGTAATGGATAGTAAAATAGAGCACATCGAATTGAAGAGCTTAGTGCTAAAAGTACCTAAGTCACTAATTGCGCATTTTGAGATAGTTAAGTTTAAATTTTTTTTTCTATTTGACGATTGCATTTTAATTTTTTTGGCTGTTAAAAAATTGGACCTAGTTGCATTGTATTGTGTTTAACTTACTACAGTAGATTGGTCTAAGCCAGATGATAAATGTCCACTATTTAGTTTGAATTTGACCAAAAAATGTGACTTAAGTACTTTTAGCACTAGCGTCTTCAATTGCAAATAGAATCTTAGAATTCTATATCAACGAGGTATTCTAAAAATCCTTACACTTCTATATCATAAAAGGTATCGCGTGATAGTATCTTTCAAATTTCTTATCTGCAGTAGGCTATATATTACCCAGATATTTAACGGTGTCTTACTACATTTGAGCGACGAGCCAATCTTTGATGTATCTTCAGATTTAATAGTTACGATCTTTTAATTAGTGTTTCCTATAATTCAGTTAAATGAGCTTTTCTAAAGTATCTTAAAAGTCCATAGGAAAAAGCTATTTTATAGTATACGACAAAAATAGGGAAAGGGTTATTTAACATTCTCTACTACTATATAGTAATTAGATATTTTAGTATCTTACAGCTCTACAATAAAGACCCATATAAAATATCTTATTACTCTATTATAACGAGCCATTCTGTGGTATCTTACAACGCTACAAAAAATAGCTAATAATGAACTCATAACTCTATAGTTCTATATTTTACTGCCAAGTGATGTTAAAAACAACTTTAAAAGACGTTATGTTTAGAAGTACAAGAGTGAACGCCACATAATAAAACGAATATATGGAATTAATGAAAAATAAAGAGATATCTTTTTATATAATTTGATTCGAGAACGTTATAGTTATTTCATAGGATGTTCAATTATTTAACATATCGTGGATTACAGAGTTTAGCCTCCCGGGTTTATCCAGAATCTCAGGGTGTATTTCCATCAGGGGGGTGTCACGAAAAAGTAAAATTCTGAATACTCCCGTTATTTTGCACTTGAAAACTCGGAGGAGTTCTATGGGTTAAGTCGAGAGAGGATGACACATTAGCTACCGCCCCGGGTGACACCAACCCTAGTGACGCTTCTGCCCAAGACACATGTTCTCTTCCCTCCAGCAATATCTACAATGAAAACTTGGAGATTGTGGACAGCTTCACCCACTTGGGGTCCAAGGTTTCCTATTCACTGTCCATCCAGGAAGAAATCAACAGTAGAATTGGGAAGGCAGCTGCCACAAAGGCTAAGCTAAATAAACGGTTTAAATAAAGTTAAATACTGGTAAAATAACGGAGAAAACCAAACTGTGTGTCTATCGAGCCTGCTCCAGCAGTACGGGTGCGTGACATGGAACACTTATACATCCCATGATTTTAGAAAATGAATACACAAATTTAAATTTATCAGAAACATAAAGCACATTAAAAATATTCGAGACACAATTTATAATCACATGTAGGTACCTATTACAAAAAAAAAAAAAAAAAAAAACTAAAATAATTAAATAAATATTTACATAATTTTCATTGATATTAATGAGCGTGTTGGGAAAAAGAAGTAGATCTATTGCCGCAGTCAAAGTTTTAAACTTTTTAATTGACTAATCTGAATTAGACATTTCATTTATTGACACTTTCATTTGCAAATTTATATAATTGTGTTTTTAATTTTTTTTTTAATTTAAACACATTTTATGCCCCTCTTACTCTAAATATTATGTGTCCTTTTTCTTTATCTTGAATTCATATGCTCCATATTTTTATCAGGATGATTCCTTTACATCCTGCTCTATATTTTTTCAGAAGATCCCATGTCTAGCGGATGCGAGAACCGTCGCTTGCTACACCATTCATTGACTTACAAAGCAAGAGAGCTCCTGCATGATTTCAAAAAGACCGAGTCCCCGATTAATGAAGCAAGAGACGAGTCACCAGAAGTGGGAGAACCACATCCCAAATTATCAGCTGGAGATTACATCAGACAGGAAACACGTCATATGTCTGGGAATGACTCTCAAAGGCAAAGGTCACTCACCGAATGTTTGCATCAATCCGGGCGAGACGCACTCATCCAAACACTCAATGCTGGTGATCAAGACAAAGTTCCGACTATTTCCGGTGATGGTCTACCAACCCCTGACCAAAGATCTCCCGATGTTCGTAACTCTCGCGAGATTGTGCAACACGACGATCAGGTCGTAGAGACTGGATTGAGAACCACTGAAGTTGTGTCAGAGACTTTACATGTCAATGATCCCATGACTGAACACCAAACTGAAGAAAGCCCTTCAAGTAGGTCAAGTCCCAAAGTTCTTTCAAGCTCGGATGGCTTCAAAAATGACTCACGATATTATGCGTTTAAGAATCCCTCAGTTACCGGAGATGAACCTGGTTCTACACAGTGGCGCCATAGATCCAGCCACCCTCGTATCGACGGAAATATCGGACCAAATACTCCTAAATTTGATTATTCGCAGCTCCTCGCCACTTCTGCTACAAGTCATACGTCACCGCCCCACGGGTATCTCAACTCATTCTCTCACCAACGATTCTCACATACTTTGACAACAGGATCTTTTCAAGGTGTCCCAGCAGTTCCCCATTTGATGGCCTCAAAATACACGTCGGACGTTGGGGACCTTGAAGACAGCACCCCGCATTTTCCCAGCCATTTCTGGTGGGCCGCTAGCAGGAACTTGTCCCCTCTCCAAAACTTTGTTGGTCAGCACCAATCTCACCTACAGAATGCCGCCATGTTTGCGCATGGAAACTCTCGTTCAGGGTTTTCTGATGACGCATTTCCTCCAATGCAGCCTCGCGAGAATAAACAGAAAGGAACTGAGACAAGTTTACTTAGAGACGGTCAAAATAACGAGATTAGCCCACAACATAAAAATAAACCCGACAATACTGTCCAACACGCTCGGTCAGATCTTCATCAAAGGTCGCCGGGAGAGGGCGCGAATTCTACAGCAACGAATAGTGGTGGCAAGAACGAGGCTTCTAGCGATGACGAGAACGAGGACGATGGCGGAAGTGAGGCCAAGTCAAGACGCAGACGGACTGCCTTCACCAGTGACCAGCTGCTCGAGCTGGAACAAGAGTTTCACAGTAAAAAATATCTGTCACTGTCCGAGAGGTCGGCCATAGCTGCCCAGTTACGACTCAGTGAAGTCCAGGTGAGTGTGTGATATGGTGTGTGTGTGCCTGTCTATGTGTGTGTGTGTGTGTGTGTGTGGTGTAGAGTAGATAGTAGACTATACAGCAGTACCTTAAGAAACTAAATTCATTCGTTCTGGTGTCGCCTTCGTATCTCAGTTTTTTTTCGTAAGACAAGTCTACTCTTATAAGTAAATTACCTAATGTTTCCAAGCCCTACGAAAACAACACTTTTAATTTAATAATGAAACTTACAATACACTGCACTGAATACAGTTTGGTATACCGCATGCATCTGCGATACATCATACCATTAATAACATATTGTATACATTGCAGAAGCTCTAAATTCTGTTAAGGAAGTATCATTACTACAAAAATGGGTACAGTGCTTGTAAAAAAAAAATTAATAAATAAAAAAGGACCATTAGTAACATAGAAAAGTAAACTCCTGCAGCTTAGCTGTTGAGGGAGGCGATGTCTGGTGGTGAGTGTAGCTGTTGAGGAGGAGGAAAGAAAGCAGAGAGGATGAAGTGGCGAAGAACGAGTACTTAATGTAACAATGATTGAATATTTATCACTAAAAACAACTTAATTTTAGGACAAACATTAAGATGTCATTGAATTTAACACTTTTTGTTGTTGTTTTGTGTTGTTATTTTTTTTTTAACAAAAAGCTATTCTTCCTTGTGGGGCCGTCCATAAATGACGTCACGCACCTAAGGTGGTGAGGATCATGCATTTGTGACGAGTGGGGGGAGTGATTAAGAAATGTGACGTCACATCAAAAACGCCCTACTTTAAATAAAAGTTCCACTTCCACTGAAATATTTAATTGCTTGCAATTTATTTAATGAACTTTTCAATGGCTTCACACGCGTTATGATATTTCAGTGCACTATTTACACTATTTTACGCTAAATACATATATAAATGACAAAAAAATGTACTTTTCAACGTGTTAATTTTCAATTAGAAAATACTGCTTTTAGGGGGGGGGGGATGTTCAAAGCTTTGTGACTTCATATTAGGGGTGGGGGTTAAAATTGATCAAACGTGCGTGACGTCATTTATGGACGTCCTCTTTAATAATTTTCTAATTTTTAAAATTAATTTTTAACAATAGCTTTTACAACTTCAGAGCGGAGACCTCGTTTCGTATTAAAAATTTATTTTTGTACTACATAGCGTATAATACTTGTAATCTTGTTTCGTAAGACAAGTTTTTCGTATGATAGGACTTTCGTATATCAAGTTTCTATGGTAGATAATTTAGGACTGGTAACGATTAGTTTAATTTTAATAGTTCACTTACACAAAATAAGTGATTAATTTTTTTTTTAAATGTCTTAGTCTAAAGTTCCACAAATGAACACACGTGTGTTTCATTTAAAACAACAGCGCTTCTTTGAATAGTTCAAATATCTTCAGATAAACAACTACGCAAAAAAAACACCTGCATATTAGCAGTCCTAGGGTGAACAGTTCTTATTGACAGTGTACTCTAGTAACTACTTTAGTACTTGGTAGTGGAGTCATCTTGTACTCTAGTAACTACTATAGTACTTGCTATTAGAGTCATATTGAACTCTAGTAACTACTTTAGTACTTGGTAGTGGAGTCATCTTGTACTCCAGTAACTACTTTAGTACTTGCTTGTGGAGTCATCTTGTACTTTAGTAACTACTTTAGTACTTGCTAGTGGAGTCATATTGTACTAAGTAACTACTTTAGTACTTGCTGATGTAGTTATATTGTACTCTAGTAACTACTATAGTACTTGCTGGTGGAGTTATATTGTACTCTAGTAACTACTATAGTACATGCTGGTGGAGTTATATTGTACTCTAGTAACTACTATAGTACTTGCTGGTGGAGTTATATTGTACTCTAGTAACTACTATAGTACTTGCTGGTGGAGTTATATTGTACTCTAGTAACTACTATAGTCTTTGCTGGTGGAGTTATATTGTACTCTAGTAACTACTATAGTACTTGCTGGTGGAGTTATATTGTACTATAGTAACTACTATAGTACTTGCTGGTGAAGTTATATTGTACTCTAGTAACTACTATAGTACTTGCTATTAGAGTCATATTGTACTCTAGTAACTACTTTAGTACTTGGTGATGGAGTCATATTGTACTCTAGAAACTACTTTAGTACTTGGTAGTGGAGTCATCTTGTTCTCTAGTATTTTAACTACTTTAGTACTTGGTAGTGGAGTCATCTTGTACTCTAGTAACTACTTTAGTACTTGGTAGTGGAATCATCTTGTACTCTAGTAACTACTTTAGTACTTGGTAGTGGAGTCATCTTGTTCTCTAGTATTTTAACTACTTTAGTACTTGGTAGTGGAGTTATCTTGTACTCCAGTAACTACTTTAGTACTTGTTGATGTAGTTATATTGTACTCTAGTAACTACTATAGTACTTGCTGGTGGAGTTATATTGTACTCTAGTAACTACTATAGTACTTGCTATTAGAGTCATATTGTACTCTAGTAACTACTTTAGTACTTGGTAGTGGAGTCATCTTGTACTCTAGTATTTTAACTACTTTAGTACTTGGTAGTGGAGTCATCTTGTTCTCTAGTAACTACTTTAGTACTTGGTAGTGGAGTCATCTTGTTCTCTAGTATTTTAACTACTTTAGTACTTGGTAGTGGAGTCATCTTGTACTCCAGTAACTACTTTAGTACTTGTTGATGTAGTTATATTGTACTCTAGTAACTACTATAGTACTTGCTGGTGGAGTTATATTGTACTCTAGTAACTACTATAGTACTTGCTGGTGGAGTTATATTGTACTCTAGTAACTAGTATAGTACTTGCTGGTGGAGTTATATTGTACTCTAGTAACTACTATAGTACTTGCTATTAGAGTCATATTGTACTCTAGTAACTACTTTAGTACTTGGTGATGGAGTCATATTGTACTCTAGAAACTACTTTAGTACTTGGTAGTGGCGTCATTTTGTCCTCTAGTAACTACTTTAGTACTTGCTGATGTAGTTATATTGTACTCTAGTAACTACTATAGTACTTGCTGGTGGAGTTATATTGTACTCTAGAAACTACTTTAGTACTTGGTAGTGGCGTCATTTTGTACTCTAGTAACTACTTTAGTACTTGCTGATGGAGTTATATTGTACTCTAGTAACTACTATAGTACTTGCTGGTGGAGTTATATTGTACTCTAGTAACTACTATAGTACTTGCTATTAGAGTCATATTGTGCTCTAGTAACTACTTTAGTACTTGGTGATGGAGTCATCTTGTACTCTAGAAACTACTTTAGTACTTGGTAGTGGCGTCATCTTGTACTCTAGTAACTACTTTAGTACTTGGTAGTGGAGTCATCTTGTACTCTAGTAACTACTATAGTACTTGCTATTAGAGTCATATTGTACTCTAGTAACTACTTTAGTACTTGGTAGTGGAGTCATCTTGTACTCCAGTAGCTACTTTAGTACTTGCTTGTGGAGTCATCTTGTACTCTAGTAACTACTTTAGTACTTGGTAGTGGCATCATCTTGTACTCTAGTAACTACTTTAGTACTTGGTAGTGGCGTCATCTTGTACTCTAGTAACTACTTTAGTACTTGGTAGTGGAGTCATCTTGTACTCTAGTAACTACTTTAGTACTTGCTAGTGGAGTCATCTTGTACTTTAGTAGCTACTTTAGTACTTGCTGGTGGAGTCATCTGGTACTCTGGTAACTACTATAGTACTTGGTAATGGAGTCATCTTGTACTCTAACTACTATAGTACTTGCTGTTAGAGTCGTCTTCTACCGTCGATATTCGCTGGAAATTCGCACTTCCATTTATCGGTAATCCTTCAACTACAAATTACAAAAGTGTATCATTTTCAGGTTAATATAACGTGCAGCGATGCCTTCTGTGGGTAAACTTCTGTTACTATAAAGAGTCTTGCTTCTGGCCTTTCATTACTCTGAATACCTTAGATACAAAGTTTTGTTTAAACAGGTTAAATAACCCTTCAATTGTTTTTATTTGACCCCGCTGATGCAGTCTGTCTCACTGCGTTGCTCGCAGCGCCCTCATTTTTATTTTTCATTTATCTTTGTTTGCTGTTGTGCTTTTAGAATGATACCTTAAATGCAGAGGCGTCACTATGGTTGGTGTCACCCGGGGCGGTAGCTCATGGTTTCACCCCCTTACGACTTAACCCATAGAACTCCGAGTTTTCCAGTGCAAAATAACGGGAGTATATAGAATTTTACATTTTGGTATTACCCCCCTGATGGTGTCACCCGGGGCGGCCCGCCCACACCGCACCCCTAGCGACGCCACTGCTTAAATGTTGATGTCCTCTCTGGCTCTTAAATAAACTAATAATGTATTCGGTGTGTGTCGCGGTCTTTTCTCTCTCTCTCTCTCTCTCTCTCTTTCTCTCTCTCTCTCTTTCTCTCTCTCTCTCTCTCTCTCTCTCTCTCTCTGACGTGCGATCTGAGCAAAAGTGAATATTTAACTTTTTCATTAATTGTTTCTTTAAATATTATTGCACATTTAGATACCTATACTTTTATGTCACGATAAAAAATTTACTCAATTAATTTCGAGGATTTATTTGCTATTTTTCATAAATAGTTATTTTTAATATTTGCATATAAATATATATTTCAATACTTGTTTAAAATGTCAATTATATCATTCACTTGTCTCCATTTATGTGTTATTTTTCCATCGGTTAAAAATTATTTTTAAAAACTTAATACATTATACAACGGCTTTTAATTTTTTTTTAATATATTTAAAAATTTTGAAGAATATTTTCTGAAATAAAATAATAAATTTCCACTTAGGTTAAAATCTGGTTCCAGAACAGACGAGCCAAGTGGAAAAGGGTCAAGGCCGGCAACATACATTCCAGACACAATGCAGCTGCTCATGGTCCGACGGGGCAGCAGAAGACAAAAATAGTTGTCCCCATTCCTGTTCACGTGACTCGTATAGCTATCAGGGGTCAGCACCAGCAGGACAAGCAGAGACCTCTTTAATGGCATCAGGGGTCAAGATTAGCTAGACAAGAGGGACCCCTTTAAGGACATCAGAGATCAAGATTAGCTAAATAGTTGGGGATCCCTTTAATGACATGAGGGGTCAAGATTAGCTGGCGAACTGGGGATCCCTTTAATGGCATCAGGGATCAAGATTAGCTGCACAAGTGGGGACCCCTTTAATGGCATCATTGGTCAACATTAGCTGCACAAGTGATGACCCCCTAGTACCTTTGAGGCACACACTACAAGGCAAGTAGAGACCACCAGAAACGCACGTCCTCCTTACAGATAGACAGCATAGTTTGAGGTCATCTGGAGAAACCATCAGAACGGCAAGTGAAGACCACTTTGAGCCCATGCCCACACGGTCAATGCAAAAGGCCAGCATAGATCCCTTTGTATCATCTGGGGCTACTCCAGTTGTCCGCACTAACCCTTGTCAAGAATAAGGTAATAAGAGTAGTCTATAATTTAAAAATATTCATTAGTGTTTAAGTTTAAGAAAACACTGAATAGATTTCGGGATAAACTGAACCCTCAGCAAACCTTGAAACACTAAAAGGAAAATTACTGTTGGTGCACACGCCACGTCACGTGATGTAGATGTTGAGCCTCATCTCTTTAAATGGTTGGTCACACTATATGTTGCAAGGAAGCCGTTTTTTTTTTTTTAAAAGACATATTTCAGTACAAGTTTCGGCAGAGCCGATCAGCAAAGATTTGATCTTTTTTTCACGGAGATAGTCACCAAACTTAATGTTAAACAATTTATATTCATTTGAAAAAATATGATGAACATAATAAAAACAATTATTTATCACGTTTTTGTGTCGCATTATTATTTTTTTAGTTCGTAGAAATCAGTGTTTTTATTTTTTTTTTAGTGTTGATTTTTTTGCTCATGTTTCAGAGAATAATTTAATGCGGTGTTATCTTTTATGTTTTTAGTCTCTAATAGCTATGTACGTTCGGTTATTTAAATTCCAAAATGAGAAATATGAAGGGGAAAAAAACATAACAGCAAATATTTCCCTTCACTGTTTAACATGTCATGACCCAGAAGTTGAAAACAAGAAATACGTAGAAAGCAGAAATAATGTTAACGTTTAGCGTTGAAATAAAACATAATGCAGAAACAAGAAATAACAAGAAATAAAATAGAAACAAGAAATAACGTAGAAACAAGAAATAACGTAGAAACAAGAAATAACGTAGAAACAATAAATAAAATAGAAACAATAAATAACGTAGAAACAAGAAATAACGTAAAAACAAAAAATACAATGAAAATAAAAACAAGAAATAACGTAGAAACAAGAACCGGAATAGAAACAAGAAATAACGTATACGAATTAATGTAGGAAGAAAAAATAACGTGGAGGCTCACAGGTAGATAAAAGATTTGAAGTCTTGGCCAGAGAAAACTTTAATTAAAGTCATTAAAACTCTTTGTGTTCGTGTTTATTTACCGCTACACAGTGAATCTAACTCCACTTTATTAGAGGGACAAATACCAACGGAACTCATTTTTACAACGAAAAAATTCTAAGCCATTTCTCAGCCACTATGAAAAAAAAGTAATGTAATAGTTTCACGTAATTTGTAGATTTATGGTGATGGCTTTGGATGACTGTGATGGTGATAGAGACAGATGTACTCAACATGGCTAAAGCGGGACAATGAGTGTTTTTGAAATAGTTGCCCCCAGGCCTCGGGTCACGGGATAAAATTTCCCTTTCCTGCCCCACAACATTTACAATCTCCTCCTCCCATACAACGTTGGGAGGTGGGTGGGGATATGCGGGGTGGGGGAGTGGCAAGTTTGCTTCCATGTTCTAGTTTGACGAGTTGATGAAAGGAAATTGAAAAAGTTTGGCCATGGCAGAGTTTGCTAGTCGACAGTGGGAAAGTGGCGGGGGATGGGTGGTGTCTATGCAAGTTTGGTAAGACCTGATGTAAATGATTGGGTAAATTTGATTATAAGTTTAAGGCAAGGAGTTCTACTCCTTGGTTTAAGGATTTAAATGTTGAGCGTTTGTGTACTCGATATTCTAACGAGCACTGTGATTGGTTGATATATTTGAGTCTATTCAAGTTGTTGTGTTTCCTACTTTCGATTGCTTTGTATCAAAGAAGATGAACACCATTGAGAAACTTTTAACTTGGCTTTGGTACTTAATTTAGACAGGGTCAAATATGTATAACCAAATTACTGCAACTATCATCAACTTTAGTAAGCGCCCCCCCCCCCCTCTAATCATCATCAAAACATGATTTGATTCGCGGCGGACATTACCACAACTTTTCAATTTTTTTTTAATCAAGGGGCGACATTTCCGGGCACTATTTTGTGAAAGTGGGAACCTTTCCCTATCTTCGAAACTTGTTATTAT
The DNA here is from genome assembly GCA_002072015.1 of Radix auricularia. NCBI lineage: Eukaryota > Metazoa > Mollusca > Gastropoda > Lymnaeidae > Radix > Radix auricularia. Next base: position 265,367 of record MUZC01004642.1, on the reverse strand, counting down.
TTCATCTTCCTCCCATGTTGTTTCGACGACTAATTAACGACTGGGATTTGCATAAAAAGAAATTGATTGACGCTGAATAAACTCTTGTTTGTTTGTTTTTAAATGTGTATGCAAAATATAATAAAATAAGACAAGAGAAAATTTAATATGAAATAAGACTCTAACATCACTAAAAAAAAAAAAAAAAGAATGAAGGGGGGATAATTCCCAACTTTGTGTGGTTCTGTTTGACATCACTTGTTTCCTGAAGTGTGTGGCTGAGACGTAGGAAGGTCAATGGTGTAGGATGGTCTATGATGTGGGAAGGTCTATGATGTAGGAAGGTCTATGACGTAGGAAGGTCTATGATGTAGGTAGTAGGATGGTCTATGATGTGGGAAGGTCTATGATGTAGGAAGGTCCATAACAAATTAAATGGAAAAGACGTAAGCAAGGTAAGGTTTAGCCTGACAGGACGTAACAAAACAGCGAACGTGTGTTACGTCCTGTCAGGCTTACCCTTACTTTGTTTACGTCTTTTCCATTTAATTTTTTATAAGCCTGATTGCAGTCCTACCCCTCATTTCGAAGTTCCATAACGTAGGAAGGTCTATGATGTAGGAAGGTCTATGACCTCAAATAGATTCAAAAGCTAAAAAATTGAGGTATAATTACTTTTCAAAGTCTTGGCCCCGGCACCCCATGTCCATCCATCACGCCCCAGAAACCATCTAATTCTACACACATAGGTGCAGCCATCCGGACTCCGGAAAATCATCCTTTTCCAATTAGTGATGACACAAACATGCCAACAAGAGACTGACCAATGAAATTTGACATCCGTCTCAATCTCGCCAATCCGAACTGAGGCCGCAGGCACGTGACTGGCAGACGTTGACTTGTCAGCTCTGATGTGAGCCGTTTTTAATAAAGCTTTCCAACGTCTGGGTGGTTGCTGCTAAAGTGGTTTATAACGATGGTGTCGTCAGTACGATGGAGATATAAACCAGTCTGTTTATCTCATCTTTTTCTTATTAGTCGTTTTGAAATAGCTCTACAGTATACACTCTACACGATTACAAAGTTTTACAGAAATTAATACTGAAATAAATGCAAAGTTACTTGATAACAGTGGCGTCATTAGGGGGTGCGGTGGGGCGGGCCGCCCCAGGTGACATCATCACAAGGGGTGACACCAAAGTTTAAATTACCCTTATGTTCCCGTTATTGGGAACTGACAGGCTCGATGGAATTCTATGGAAAAAGCCGTGAAGGAGTAACTCCATGAGCTATCACCCCGGGTGACACCTACTCTAGTGACGCCTCTGCTTGATAACAAGATAACTTGGTGTAATTTTTTTTTTAATGTACCAGTAAACGAATTACAATGCGGCCTTCAAAATTTTAGCAAATTCTTTATTTGCGTACATATCAAGTCATCTTATAAAATTAACGGCCGCAAAGACGCCATCACTCAACAACTCGAGTAGGATTCATGGCACTGTTTGGCTCTCAGCCTTGTGGTCCGTCGGACCGCGTAGAATAACCGGTCAGAAAATATTATCAGCGGTGTACAATTGACCCCAGGCCCGGCGCCTGGGTGAGTAGGGGGTGAGGGTGATCCATTGTTGGCGTTAACACGGCACGTGCAGGCTTTGGGATTAATTATAGGACACGTGACTTCAATACCAATGAAGCTCGCGTTATGGTCTGTCCGGGTGAGGGGAGGGGGCATGGGGCGGGCTGTAACAGCATGCAGAACGAAAACATTGCTGCCAGAGAAAGGCTGGGGCGGTTTAACGAATCTCTTGATGGAACAACGTGCGGGCCACTCGAGAAAAACTGCACCACTTTCTGCCGTAGGTTCTATGGACTGACAACTAAATAAAGTTATAAAATCAATGAAAATTCATGTTACATGTGGATTTAAAGTCCCCCGTATGTCGATGTTTTTAACGAATTTTCCGCAAAGAAAACACTCCATGCAGTCACCTGAAAATGTTATAATATATTGTTTAAGCAAAATGTCTGCATATATTGTTTAAACAAAATGTTTTCAAATATTGTTTAAACAAAATGTTTTCCTGCATGTGTCATACCGCCCCACGCCTCTTCGTGTGCTAGTGATCATCTAGTAAACTAACACGGAACAAGGAGAGAAGTGTGTCCACGAGCTGACCAGTGGTCAAGAATGCACAGTTGTTGGGGCCAAAGATCCAACTCCAAACAAGAAACAGGTTAACGAGGTCAAATGGACGGTGGTCTTAATCAAATTACCACAGGGGCCGCAGCCATTTCGATTTACACGTATTTATGGATTCTATTGTTTGTCAAATGTGTTGATGTATCCTTAAGTACAGCAAAAACTCTAAAATTGCATGTTAACAATGACACGGAACAATTTTTCCTTCGATTTGGTATGCTTGTGTTATTTGTGATGTCGTCAACTTTCCCGGTAAACTTTTGATGAAAACTGGCCGCAAAGAACTCACTTCTCGGCTTTAGCTTAAGTCAATTTCACCTGGTTTATTATGCTCAATGATTTCAGTAAGTTACTTTAATATCCTAATGTTGTATCATTTATTACAGCCGCTCTTTCTATACAGAATATTATTGTGTGTTATGTTCAATAATTTCACTCGAATGTGTGCAATCTATGAGGTCAATGTCTGACGTCACCTAATACAGGCCCGTCCTATAAATAAATACGTTAGTAGATGAATAATATGTTCACTATAAATTATATTATTAGATGAATAATATGTTCACTATACTATAAATAAGTTACTGTTTACTCTGGAGAGAACTGGCTATTACTGGTTTTGATATAGGTGACACTTTGCTGGATCATTTAAAGGAGAAGAAAAAACTTGATCGAGCTTTGACGAATCACTCGATTCATCTGGAAGGACTCACCACATAGAGAGAAAGTTGACCCACAATGGGGAAGAAATATAATGGTTGTTAAAAAATTGCTGCCTTTGAAACCAACATCGATAAACCATATTTTGAAATGTTTTATCTAACACAGAAGTTTCGTTAATTTTTTTAAAATCAGTTTTGATTCTATCATAGTATAAAATAAAAACATTATATCTTTCTAAATTGTGTCATCTCCTTCACGTGTAGACAAACCAACAGAATACATGATCAGAATAATTTTATGAATTAATTACATTTACTTCATGATCGTCGCTAGAACCGTTGACTAATCTAACGCATTCCCCTGCCCAGACCAACACGTGGCTCTGACTCTGAGCCCCACCTCCATCTTAGACTTTGTCTTTAGTTGAAGCGTCACTAAAAAAAGTCTGTTAGTAAATACTGTTCTACAGAGCCTCGTAATTTCTTGGTGAAATGCACAACGCAATCTGCGTCTTTTAATAATTACTTTTATGGTTGAGTCTTTGATAATCTGAGATACATGCATGTATCTCATGCGCAGACCGGGAACTGCAAGCTGCAACCAGTGCTGCCAGCGCTATGTTTTTGAAGCTAGATCTAGTGGGGGGGGGGGTCTTTTTTGTGGACGTGTTATAGGCTTTTCCTGTCCTATAGAGAGTTGTAAATGGCTGCAACCACAATTGCAATATTAAAGGGTCGTAAAAGTAATATAAATTTAGTTTTTAAATTTTTATTTTAAAATAGTCTTGACTTATAGCTTAAATATATCGAATCAAAGGATACTGGTTGAAAATGATTGAGTAGCCCTGCAACAGCTACGTATTGTTGTCTTTGTTAATCTCCGAGCTACAGTAAAACAATACGATAATAAATATCCACTGTATTTAGTATCCACTAACCCGTGACCCAACAGTTATGTACCCTTTTTAAAAAAAGAGTTGTCTGCCTTCACGAGCTTGTCCATCGTTTAGGGCTGGGCGTTAATTATCTTAAATGGTCTCACAGGTCGTGGGAGGTCAGAGGTCAGAAAGATGAGAACCAGATGTTGAGAGTAACTTCACCTTTAAGTAGACCCATGAGTAATTCTCGGCAGATTTGTTTAGATTTGTTTTCATGGTTTTACAAATAAATATTGACCGGTGTGAGTACATGTCCAGTGGTCATCTCACTCACACTGTACTGTTTGGACTCCATATATCAGAAATGTATACAAATGAGATTTTTTTTTTAAAAATAAAATGCACTAGACAATAAAATGTGCACTAATATTTTCAACACTGAATAAATAACATTTTAAAATTTGTTTTTGCATGCAGTTCGATTCATTTGATCGTGTAGAGCGCTGTCGTTTTTTTTAATGGTATTTTTTTTTAAATCCCTTGTTAAAACTTTACCGTCTTGTAGGCTGTCATGGTCCCGCCAGCAGAAAAATAAAAGTAAAAAATGACCCACTTCCCATGATCCTATCAAGCTGAAATTTAGCACATAGACTTTTGTCACTTGACTATGCGTTGTATCAAAATTTCAGATTGATCGAATGCACCGTAATTAAATTAATGAATTTTTAGTTTATCTCTATTTATCTCTAAATGCAGCATGTGACGCCGTCTGTTACAGTTGACCGCCAGGGGTTAATGGAGGTTCTCTCTAGCTTACTTATGTGTGTGCATTTATTGATTTAACACAGCAAATAATCACATAACTATAGACATCTACTGGCAATAAATGTGCAATCACATAGCTATAGACATCTACTGGCAATAAATGTGCAATCACATAGCTATAGACATCTACTGGCAATAAATGTGCAATCATATAACTATAGACATCTACTGGCAATAAATGTGCAATCACATA
>MUZC01004642.1:237638-259561 GCA_002072015.1 Radix auricularia | reverse complement strand
TATAGACATCTACTGGCAATAAATGTGCAATCACATAGCTATAGACATCTACTGGCAATAAATGTGCAATCACATAGCTATAGACATCTACTGGCAATAAATGTGCAATCACTACTAGCGAATACCTTTTAGATATGAGGAGTTCCGTGTGTTAGGAGATTGTGTGAGCGGAGCGGAGAAGTTCTTTGGTGTAACACACAATGAGTGGGCATTATCCATGGTGGGGGGGGGGGCGTAGATTGTAAGGGATGACAATGGCCGTAGGGGTGTGATAGTAATTGTTGGATACGAAACGCAGTTGTTGTTTTTTTTTTCTTACGGAACCACAAGGATTAAGAATGTGCGGGAGGATGACGGGAGAGGGGAGCGTGGGGCGTGACAGGCCAGTGAGTATCATGACACACAATGAGAATCCTTCAATGAAAGCATCTCTATCCAATGAGCCCCTGGACCGAGACAAAAAAAGGCCCTGAACTGCTCGGGGCTTGTTGACTATTCAACTTTAAGTGAAGACTGGCTGATAGAAAAGGGGAAGGAATTTACGGGCTGGAATCGACACTCGCTGAGTTGGCTTTTAGAATTTCGAATCGCGTCCCCTCTGTTACTCAGGGGGAAATTCGTCCCCTCCTCCTTCTCTCAACTCAACCCCATCCCCACACCCCCATGATTTTTTTTAAAAAAATCGCTAGCAAACTTCAGTCGTTTATTTAATTAGGGGAAATCACTTTATTAGTCAACATATAGTAAATAATTATTTTAACTTGACGTCATAATCTTCTGTACAGAACGAGCGTATGTAACCGATAGGATTAAGTTAAAAATATCTAACTTTATTTCCAACAGGAAGTTTGACCTGGACAGTATCAATCAACTACGACACTTTTCCGTATGAAAAAACACAAACACGTACAAATCCTAGTTCTATCTTCCAGTCATACAATTGGGCGTACAATGGGTTTAATGAACAAACTAGGAAAACTAACTTTATATTAACTTAAACAAACTTAAACAAATTTAAAAAAAAATAATAATAAAATAAAAAAAAAAAAATAATAAAAAAAAAAAAAACCTTGTCAAATATTTAAACACTATCGAAATACATTCTCACAAATTCTCTTGACCTTCCAGTCTGTTTTCCCATTGTTGTCCAGTTTGTAAAGCCAAAAAGAAGCTTTCTTTTTCAAATGACGATTTTTTATTTATCTTTTTTTTTTAAAATCTGTTTAAGAGCTGTGGATGAGTTTTTAAGAGTTTCAAATGTATTAAATTGAGAGGGAGCGGGGATAGAATGTGTTACCTCTTCCTAAAGAGTATAATATATAGAAAACGACTCCTACACCTTGAACATACCCCCTCCCCACATATTTTAATTTTCCTACATAATTCATTTGGATGCTTTATCACACAGATATCACTGTATTCGCCCCCGACTCTCCCTCCCCTCACCGGTCCACAACAATTTATTGTTAGAAAATGAAAGCCGTTTACTAAGTCAGTCTTCTTTGTCATTCAAATACCATGCAGTCTTACAGTAAGAGATATCACTGTATTCGCGCCCCCCCCCCCCCCAACTTCCCCTCCCCTCACCGGTCCACAACAATTTATTGTAAGAAAATGAAACCCGTTTACTAAGTAAGTCTTCTTTGTCATTCATAGACCATGCAGTCTTACAGTAAGAGATTTAGAGACAACGATTGGGGATTTTACGGACATCAATTGATCCGTTTAATTTTAGCAGATTTGTTTCCTTAGAAAGCCATTACATATTTTTAAGGACTCGAATCTCAATTCAGCTCCATCAAACTCTGGCTATTGATGGAGGCTTTAAATGACGTGTGGCGCCCGGCATTTAACGACAACGTTGTGTGGGCGGGGCGAGCTGAAGAATAAGCCACGCCTCGGAAAACAGTGATGGAGTTTTCAGACTCCGCTCCCTGTTCAAATTACGTTATACGGAAGAGAGCATGCAATGCAAAGCCTAAAATTACAATGGCTGCGTTAAGTATGGAGAATTTCTCTTCATCCACATTTTTAAAAGTCAAATTTTGGAATTATAAAAGTTGTTAATAGATTTTAGCAGTCCAGTAGCCAGTAGACTATTTTAAAAGTGATTTAGTATAAATATTTAATAGCATTACTATTACTAAGAACTAAACGTTTGGCATGGCGGCAATGGACAAGACGGTATAGACTATAGAAGTGGAATTTGGGGCTGTCGCATTTACTTCCAGGGTCGGGGGATATTTTGGTAAAACACATATTAATAAAATTATTCAACTACCTGTAGTACTTTTTGTGGTCCTTAAATGAAAGGTATCACTAGGGGTGAGGGGTGCGGGGGATGTGGGCCGCACTGAGTGGCTCCATCTCAAAGGATGAGGCCAAAGTGTACAATTATGTTTGGTCCCGTTATTTTGCACGGGAAGACGCGAAAGAGGTATACGAGTCTACGGGGTAAATCGTGTGAGGTTGACACCATGAGCTAACGGTTAGGCTAACACACAGGGTGACACAAACCCTAGTTACTAGCGACGCCTCTGCATTGCAATGTTTGTTTTGTTGTTGTTGTTTTAATTTTATTTTTATTTTTTATTTTTTATTAATGTAGACAAAGAAATCAGATTGGCGTGACATCAATCAACGTGATTCTCTGCAAAGTTAGAAATAAAGCAAAGTGAAAGTGTGTTTAGAGTGTCACGGTTTCTTGTTGTTTTACAAACATTTTCTCAGTCTCAGTTTAGATTCGATGTGATATTAAGCATTGCGAAAGGAGTTTGGGCATTTGCAAATTAACATAGTTGATGCGAACATAAAACGCCCTGTGACTTAAGCATTATTAAAAGGCAGCAATATAAACATGCATCCTTTCCACATGGTTTGTCAAATAACCTGAGTAGATCGTAATTCAAAACAATGACAGAGATTCTCGCAAAGGCTTTGGTTAATTATGGGCACTCTTAGGACATTTAATAGGCCGCTGTACCCACACCTTAAAGATTGGTGAATAAAAGTTTCTTTGATAATGAGAACAGCCAGATCATGAGCGAGGAAGAATTTAAGGCACAGCTCCATGATGATATATAGTTATATTAAATACATAATCAATGTACAAGTACAAGTGTATATGAATTTTTAAAAATACATTTAAAAAAATGTGGGAGAAATATAATCTATAAATTTTCAATGCCATTTATAATTTATAGTAATTAATCCTCAGCTAATAAATTTGATCTCAATTTTAACCTCTAAAAATAGCTTCATATTTTTAATTTTTCAGGGAAGTAAAAAATATGGGTTAAGCTTTTCATTATACCAACAACAACAGAAATATTATTATTATTAATTTTTATTATCTCATTGTTTTGTTAATATTATCAATATAATGCAGGGGCCTCCAAACTACGGCCCGCAGGCCAGATGCGGCCCGTGAGGCCTTCTTATCCGGTCCCTGGAGACCTTTTAATCTCCAAAAGATACTATTTTTACATATAGTTTACCACAAAACTGTGTGTAGTTGGCCCCCTAGCTACTGTTTGACATTTAATGCGGCCCTCCGGCAGAAAAGTTTGGAGACCCTTGATATGATGTATAGGCTCATTGTGGCGCGGTTGTTGTTCGTCTTTTTTAAATGAAAATTCGGAAAACTTATGTTTTTAATTCAATGTGATCACGATGGAACCGACAATTCACTCACTTCTCTTGTCTCATAGATATATTATATTGGCTGACCCCACAGACCAATCAGATTGCAAGAAAATGTAGTGCACAGTCATCGAGACTAACAATTCGTTGAATTGAGGTCAATTACTATGTTCTTTCAGAACAACAAAATAACATGTATTTCGTAGTCTAGTGGTTATTACATTCGCCTACACGCGGAGGCCACAGGTTCAATCCCCTGCTGAAACGATACATTTTAATTTTTTAAAATGTTTGTGTTTGTGCCCGTTCTTTTCCCACTTTCTTTTCGATCATGACTTCGCAACACCATAACATGCTCAAGAAGAGTGGAAATTTAAGCATGACGAATGACCTTTGTCAGGTTATGCCAATTAGTTTATGGTTGGCAAGCTAGGGTTGTGCAGGGTGGGGAGTGGCAAGTGGCTAACCACAGTGCACGTTTCTAGATCAACAATGCGTCGCAGTTATCTCCGCATCTGAGGATCATTCGCGTTGTTCTGATTTCATCGTGATGTAGTATGAGTCTGTTCACACCCCCTCCACACACACACTTTCTGTGCACTATCTATGAGCAAATCTGCGGCGTATGCTACGCCGCGGGCATCTAGTTTAAAATAAAATGGTGAATAGAAAAAAATCGATAACTAGTTATTAACTTAAAAATCAGATATAGATAAAGGAGTGAAATCTGTTGCTTTTAAGTAAGCATACTTATAAAAATATTCATGTTTCTAATTTCGTTGGAAGCTGTGTTGTTGCAAACAGTATTCACTAACTCTCTACCATTCGGAATCAATAAATTGAGTTATATTTAATCAAAATGTGTATCAAAGACTTACCTGGATGCATGAAAAAATCGCTCTCAATGTTAAAATGAAATGAAAAGAATCAAACCATTATTTTTTAAAGTTGTGTATATTTCAAAATTTATTATACTTCAGTAATGGATTAAATCGATAGAGAAGTCAGTAGTGCACTCGCCTTTCAAACTGAGGTGCTTGGGATCTGGTCCATGTTAAGCGCCAATAACATGTTGATAATAACTAATGCTAAAACTCCTCCTCTAACCAGGAGAGGAGATGGGCGCCGCTAAGTCAACCAAGCCTGAGGAAGTTCTAAAGGAAACATTAAACCCTCAATGACCACGAGATTATGGGACACCCATAAAAATGGATTAAATAATGGAATTTCATGGAAAGCAATTTGAGACAATTGTCAGTCGACATTGTATTAATTTTAGCTGCAGATTTGAACGAACTTTGCCAAAATAATGACATTTTAAGAATGAAAACTGAGTCCTCAACTATGCTGCCAAGAATTAGATCTAATAAACAAACGTCTCCACGTACGTGTGATCATACAGTGTGGGATGTCAACAAATCAAAATGAGAACAATTATGTTACGTCAAAAGTTCTGAGATCAACATACATTTGACCTAAAATAACTGAATTCTGCAATGAGCTCATGAAATAACAAAAATTCAACCAAATAATCTCTAGAGGTAAGATAAATTAAATGCTATATATGCAGGCCAGATTTAAAATGAGACTGGCAACTGTTATATATTATATCACACAAACGTGCGCGAGCAAAAAAAACAAAAACACACACACACACACGCACGCACGCACACACGCGCACGCACACACGCGCACGCACACACGCGCGCACGCACACACGCGCGCACGCACACGCGCGCGCACGCACGCACACACACACACACTTTTCCAACTTCTCCCAAGACTGATTGTATGTCCCTGTCCTCGATAGCTTGTGACAGCAGTGGCACAACCAAGGAAATCTTGCCTAAAAGGTTAAGTTAAATTTTTGTGGATTACGGTATGTTAAGACAAGTTAAGTGTTATTAATAATGGTGATTAATAATGGCTTCAGAAAAAAAACTTTTTTTTTTTTTTTTTTTTTTTAAAAGAAGAAGAAGAAAAGGATATAAGCAGTTATCAAGTATTAGATACACAGCCTTGGTTTATCTTTAAGCTTTTCTTTTCAAAAAATAGAATAAATCTTTTGACTAATTTTTAAATAGATTTCTATTTAAAAAGCGTTTTCAAAATTAACTCTAAATTCGATTTGATACAATGGTGTTGAATATTTAGAATTTAAAAAATTGCTGTTTTAATTATCTATACGTAAACTGTTACATTATTTTATAATATAAAAATTTAAGTTTGAAATTTCTTTTTTTTTATTTATAAAATTGTTATATATATTTAAAATTATAGCACGACAAGATTTGATATTATCTTAGCCTATTTAAAATGCTTTAAAAATTGGCACATGAAATCTTTAAAGTCCTTTGTAAACTGTCGGTAATTAGAGTGCTCAAGGTGTTTCTTAAAAATTTTTAAAGGATTTTTTTAACGAAATGCTATATTTTTTCTCAAGTAGTCAAAACACAAACTAAATATACATAAAAAAGTTGCGGATTGACAATTAAATCTATAATTTGCTTGTTTTTATCCTATATTAAGTTAAATATTCGAAAGGAAAGATGTCACACCAACATCCAAATCCTATAGTTTTCTTCGACATAGCAATAGGAAGCACTGTAAGTACTGTAAGTAAAAGTAAGTAACTTAGACTTGGACTTTAAAAAAAAGTACTACTACTACTACTTAAAAAAGTTAAAGTGAAAAGTGACTTAAATTAAATAAAACTTAATTTAAAGCCACTAACTTAGTTTACTTAAGTAGTACTAAGTAAGTTACCTAAGTAGTTAAGTAGTCTTAGTTGGGTTTTTTAATGACGAAGATAATGTTGTATTTGGACCTTGGATGAATTTGACATCATGTTGCCAATGTTGCTCATTGCTAGTGCCTGTCAGACTGTCAGTGTCAAGTCTAAGACTTGTACTTGTACTTGTAACGCTAGCCATTTTAAATATAAATTTCTGATTCATCTTTAACATTAATCCTTAAGATTAGTAAAATTTAGTAAAATAACTAAGACTTAGACTTAGACTTATTCCAAATTAAAATTAGCAAAACTAATTGTTAGCAACAAGTAAGATTGTCGATGTCAAACTCAATCATTGTCAGTGGCGGCGTTAAGTAAGAGCGGGGCCTAGTCCCAGCAATGACCTCGCGGGGCCAGAGTACTAGTAAAGATCGCTAAGCACCAGTATGCTATGGTATTTAAAAATGTGAAATATCTTGATTATTGTGTAATTATTGTGTAATTTTAATACTGCGTGTCACCTTTTTATTAAATTATTACAAGTTCATTATTTTCTCTGGTCTATAAACAACGGTTAATTCTTATCGAAAAATGACGTGCCGGTTATGACGTGATTTAAAATGCAATTTATTGGCAGACATATTGCAAAATAATGCGTTTTGCTAATTGAAAGTAAAGTTTCTTTACAATCGTTTCCAGCATACGTTCTACCATCCACTCTTTGGTTCTACATGTATAGGCTATTAACCAGGACGAGACATGTTCAGGACTGAAACGCAGGGCCTACCTAAGCGCGGGGCCTGGGGCAGTTGCCCCAGTTGCCACCCTCAAACGCCGCTCCTGATCATTGTAATTTCAAAGACTTTAGTGTTGAAGTGTATTCCTTCAAATTTTTAAAACTTACTTACCTAAAGTGTCAGCCACTAAACATAAATATTATTGGAATTGGAAATAGTAGATTTATTCATTTTTGTATTTAGGAAGCTGGAAGAATTAAATTTGAATTGTTTGCTGATGTGGTACCTAAAACAGCTGAAAATTTCAGGTAATGCAACTTTATTTTCAATGCTAAAGGTTATGTCTCGAGTCTACCTATAAATAAAGAAATCTAAATACTTGATACTTTGTCATTTAAGAATGCTATCACATGCTTAAACTAAAGAAATTCAATTACATTCAAATCACACTATTTCAAACTTCCCTAAGTCGAAAACCACCCTAAATCGTATTAAATCTTAGGTCCCTGCCAAATTCCATAAGACTAATGTATTTTAGATCTCTTTAACACGAAGATTTTTGTTTTGGCTTCCAACCTCCGTAAATTGAATTTTGCAAGGCGTTTGTGTAAAACTAGTAAAATGAAAAACTTAATCCCCCCCTACCCACTGAGGAGAAAGTCACATGTGTGGGGAGGGGCTTTATCAGCAGTGTTGATATTTCAAAGCTAAGTTGGCTTCATTTGATATGAAACATCTCATACCACCCCTCCCTCCTGTCAAGCCTTCTCGCTTGTATGTCTGCCCCAGCCCTCTCAATATCAATGTCTTTGATTAATCTGTGCCTTTTACGCCAATTTTCCTAACTCGAAAACTCCCAAAGTCTATTTTTTTCCTGGTTTCTTTAAGTTTGACTTAGAGAGGTCCGACTGTATTTAAAAATATTTTTTTACATGCTAAAGCCTTTTTAATTTTGTTCAAAGCAACATGTTTAACATTTCAGAGCATAATATTATTATTTTTTAATTCTTCATTTAATTTAATAAGTCATCATTTCAGACATATTTTATGATATTAACAATGTATAATTTAAAATATCTACCTTTAGGATACTACCTATTTTCAATTTTTCAGACAGCTTTGTACAGGAGAATACAGAAAAGATGGGAAACCAATAGGTTACAAAGGTTCAATTTTTCACAGGTACATGCCAATACAATTACTACAGCCATGTAATGTAGACTTATATATATATAATTACTATAGTCTCATCATACAAATACAGGCTTATATTTACTTACTAAAGTAATTTTTTAATATCATTTATGCATTACACGGGTAACTGTTGAAAGTTGTACTTAAATTATTCGTTTCACTCATCCGTTTTCTTTCATACACCATTGACCTGTTAAAAGCTATTTTCCTAACCAAAAAGTCTTCAGCTTTGCCCCCCCCCCCCCATTCAAATTTCTATCACACATACCTAAAGCTAAAATGTTAATATTCAGTTTTTCTTAGCCTCTCTCCCAGTTTATAGATTAGCTCATATGTGATTTGTTTACTTGTAAGTAATTTGGTCCACACCTTCTTGTGTGGGGAATAAATTGATTACAAATGCAGAGTACAATAGGTCTTTGATTCCATTAGGAAGTTTTAAAATAAGATATATTTTATTTCTCTCTCAGAGTTATTAAAGATTTTATGGTTCAAGGTGGAGATTTCGTCAATGTAAGTAACAATTAAAAAGTAGTTCTTTTTAGTATTTTTACTTTTTTAAGTCTCAGTTTTATTATTTTCACATTGAAAAAAAGTTACATTCAAAATGTCACTGAATATAAAAACTCAAGATTTATCTATCAATTTTATCATGCAAATAAAAAAAGTATTTATTTTTTAAGGGAGATGGAACAGGGATGACTAGTATATATGCAGGCAGACCATTTGCTGATGAAAATTTCAAAAAGAAACATGAATGTGCTGGAATACTATCAATGGTCTGTAATTTTCTCTTATATTACCAATTATTAATTTTCTCTGTGCTCATGTTCAGCATCACAAATAAACACTTAAATTGAATTGTTTATTTAAAGCCCTTGCATTAAAAAAAATTTGAATAAATCTTTTGTTTTTAAACAGGCTAACAGTGGTAGAGACACAAATGGTTGTCAGTTTTTCATAACTTGTGCTAAATGTGAATTTCTTGATGGAAAACATGTTGTCTTTGGTGAGTTTTAAATTTTTATGGGGCAGAGAAAAATATTTTGCTTTATAAGTAAATCCTATTATTAAGAAATGTAATAAAGATGACATCAAACAATAACTTTATGACCTGACAAAATAGACTGGACCATTCTTTAAGCATAATTATAAAAATAAAAGCATTTAAAATAGAGTTGAAAAAATCTTTTTTAAATCTTTGATTTGGTACATTAACATTTTGTAATTTCTCCCAACCAGGTAAAGTTATTGATGGCCACTTAGTTTTACGCAAAATTGAAAATGTTCCAGTAGGACCCAACAATAAACCCAAAATTCCAGTAACAGTGTCTGAGTGTGGTGAAATGTAAGCATGACAGTCATCAATCATAAGTTGCAGCTTAATCACATGTACATTAATTTCATGTCAAAATAAAATAATTATGTAACAATGTTCTACTTTGTTTTCTTAATTTAATTGGTCTCATTATGGACAGATGCTTAGTCTTTTTACCTAAAAACTTAGTATAAGTCCTAAATTAGAAGGTTCACATTAATTTTGTTACTAATCATAATCCAGACTTACATTACACACACAATTAAAAATCTATTTAGTATAAATTTCAACATTATTGTTAATTATAAATAATAAAAAACACATTTTATGATAATTCTGGTTAAAATATGTTATTAAAGTATTTCAATTTTAAAATTTAAGCTTCTAGCATGTCCTATTTAGGATGTGAAATTTAACTGTGTAATGAATTTAATTTTCCTGTGTTTATCAAAAGAAGATTATCAAAAATAGGAAATACAATAAGGATTTTTAAAAAAGAAAGTGTTATGATCACATGTTCATAGTAGCATTTATAGGTTATTTATGTACCTGTAAGTTAATATTTTCCTACATAATGCAAATGCCACTCTTGAAAACATCTGTAGAAATTTTTCATTTAAAAACAAAATTTAGCTAAACCAAACAACTTTGGGTCGTGACATATGTTAAATAAAATATCTGGTAACTTCTCCAAAGAAAATCTTAATCATTTCACAAAGTAATAAGTGAAATATAGCTTGACAGTTATTACAAACTGTAATTAGATTAAAATAAGGAAAAAAATAGCAGTACTTTAAGTTAACTATCAAAAAAGGGTATCAATTAATTTAATCAAGAAAATCCGAACATTTCCTGGAAACTATATATACATAATATAGGTATATGTAATAATATATCACACATATGACAATGTATATCAAG
Organism: Radix auricularia; assembly: GCA_002072015.1. NCBI lineage: Eukaryota > Metazoa > Mollusca > Gastropoda > Lymnaeidae > Radix > Radix auricularia. Next base: position 249,015 of record MUZC01004642.1, on the reverse strand, counting down.
TGGAAGCCTTTAAAGCATATTTTAAAACTCATAAATAAACTCTGAAATTAACAATTCTTGGCACATTCATTAACAACCAATGGCTGTCACATTAACAAGTGACCGTTTCTTATGTCTAATGATCAAACTGGAGAAACTATACCAATACCACACATGAATTATTAAATGAAACTTTTTATAATGTACTTCTTTGAAATACTTCAAAATTTGTCAGATAACTCTTCTGAATGTAATGGTAGGGAAGTTTGCATTTATAAAAAAATAGGTTGAAATCTCATGTCAAGGCTAACATTTGATGGAGAAATGGGATGACCTGAATTAAACTATGTAGCAAATAGTTTAAATTGAGGGGGAAAAAAATATTCAAGACCTTACAAAAAATGCTGTAATAAACAATGCTTTTTTAAAAATGCAACATACACACTTTTCAGACAAAAGGCTGGATAGCCAAGTCAATAGCGCACTTGCCTCACCAGCTGAGGGGCTTGGGATCAAGCCCATGCAAAGCCACAATAAAAATGATAAATGACTAACTCTAAGAAAGTCCTCCGCTGACCTGAAAGGGAATCAGGGCACCCACCAGGTATACCAAGCCCCTAGTAAGGTCTAACAGAAACATTAGGGACCCCCTGCGACCATTAGTTATGGGACTTACTAACTTACAGGCAATGTTGCTTTATTAAAATTGGAACAGTCTGTTAAATTGTCCAAGTTTTGTGTTCAGTTTTGGTTGATATGAGGACTATACATGCCTATAAAACTTTAAAATTTGAACACTAAAAACAAAATATATTTATATATATCTTTTAAAAGACTATCAAAGACAAGTTAAAGCACAAAAAAGTTGAATATAGTTTTTATAAAACTTTGTGCTGCAGATAGTTTTTTCAAAATCAATAAAGGAACGCACATTTAACTTCATTATTGAATTTCAAATCATTTGGTTAAATCTTCGGCTCATTTCTTTGCATACTGGGCTTAAAGAAATTTCATATATTCTTATCTTTTTAATATTCTTTAACTTGTCTCTAATTTTATTAACTTATTTTATTTTTAAAAGGTAAATTTGAAATGTTTGAAATAAACAAAGCATGACAATCAATCTCCTGGTCTTAAATCAGTTATATTCACTTTTAATTAACAAAATTCACTTCAGCAGAAAAACATTACTTGAATGTAAAATACAAACTTTTCACAATAACAACATATTTCCCAGTTCTTACACATATATATATAAATAATTTTATATAATCAAGTAAAAAAAAACTGAAAGTTCTTTTCTTTATAATTGACATTTGTAAACATTCCAAGAGATTTTTTAAAAATAAAAATTTAGCAGATTAAAAACTGCTTCCCATTTGAAGCAAGAACCTTAAATTTCAGTGATTCTATACAGTAGCATTTAATAATTAAATGTTGTTGTTTTTTTAAATATTAGCCATATCTATCTCCATGTTAGGAAATACAGGCTACAATTTTATGTATGAACTTCCTTTGGGTGAAAAAACTGTGATTTCACTTAGAATAAAAGGAGGAGTGCACATGATAGACAAAATAATAATTTTTACCCAACACCAATAATACCATCAACCTTGATCTCCCAATAAAAAAGTTGAAAAACATCCCAAAACAAGCTGATCATCTTGTAAGATTTTAACAAAAACATCCATATGTTTAAAAACTTTGATCTCAATTCTAAATTAAAAGTATGTCAACATATTCCAAAGAATGCATTTTGTTTTCTCCCTTTATTTAAGGCACAATTGTTATTGAGAGAGGGAGATGTTGAATGAACTTTCTATAGCCTAGTGAATGGAAAAGACGTAATCAGGGTAAGGGTTAACCTGTCAAGACGAAACAAAACAGCGAACGTTTCAGCAAAGAGCCTTTTTCAACGGACTTACAATACACAAATAAAAGGAATATAAAAAATAAAAACTTAGCTGTGGTGAAATCCAAAGAGTCAATGCCGAAACATTCGCTGTTTTGTTACGTCTTGTCAGGCTAACCCTTACCCTGTTTACGTCTTTTCCATTTACTTTTTTTATAAGCCTGATGGCAGTCTCACCCCTCATTTTGTTTACTACTTTAGCCTAGTGGTTGTCCTGCTTCAAATTCACTGTGCCATCAACCAAAGTTTTCAAAGTTCTGATCAGTTTGATGAAACTCATGCAACGTCCTTGTATCCCATGACCCAGAGTAATGGTTGGTCAGTTGTTACAGTCACAGTTGTGTCTGCCAGTGTGTTGGACGTGCTGATTAACTCCCCAAAACTCATTCTGTCATCAGCTACAATTGCAAACATTGTTTAAGGTCTTAAATCATTAATAACACAATCTTCCTTTTCGTTCAGAAAATTTAATATTTAAGAAAACAGGTTTCTTGAAAGAATATTGTTTTTCATTTTGAATCTTAAATTTTAACTGCAATGATCATTCTTTGAATGTTAATATTGTGAAAAAGAAATCATGAACAAAAAATGTCACAAACTCTAGTAAATTAATTTAAACTAACATAATAATTTCCAAACTCATAGAACATGAAACTGTTTAACCATGTTTCAAGTTAGATGTTCTCCAATAATGATACGCTAAAGTAATTTGCCTACAATGAAAGTAATTGAATAATTTCAGAAGTTGTCATCACCTCTTACTTGTCTTGATAACACCTACAATTATCTTCTGCTAATGGTTATTTACAACTTACTTAGGTTGTATTTCAGGCCAGTGGTTGTCACATGATCTGCAGGATGACCCAAGGGAATTAATCCACACCAGTCCCCTTCCAGACCAGTATCACATCTCAATGTGTGATCACCCTGTTGAGATTCATTTATTTTCTTCAAAACAATTAATTTAATTAATGCTTCAGTTCCTTTATATAACTACACCAGTTGATCCATGGCACTGTAGGATACCATGTGGTGTTAAGGTCATGGTCATTTTGTTGGTGAGTGAAACCCCTTTTTACTCATGCCACAGGACATCCTCAATAAAAAGTGGGTTGGAATATAGTGTGCAGTGTAGTGTAACTAAGGAGCGAGGGAGATGTGAGATGTTGTGTTGTATTGACATGGTATGTGCGTGCCAGTTTACTGAGTATGAAACAATGGCTGGTGCTGTGAGAGACATGTTGTGTTGTTGTATTGACCTGGTATGTGCATGCGAGTTTACTGAGTATGAAACAATGGTTTGTGCTGTGAACAGAAAATAGTGTGTGGTCGTGGACTAGAGGATAGCTGGCTATTAATGTAAGGTGCACCATGCAACAGGAGTTGATTGAGAGATTGATTTAAGACAAATAGTTACCCAGACCACAATGAGTAGCAGTTGTGTTACTTGACTCACAATATCAATTACAGGAGATATTATAGGTGTCGGAAAAACGAGAAATTGTTAAGGAGACAATGTGGCAAGTGATCTTAAAAGTGTTCTGTTTTATTTATCAAAGAAATATGGGTTATGAGCAATGTTCCCTCTAAGTTTCTTTGGTCTGAGTGCAAAAAAAATTAACCCATGAGCTAAGTTGTGCGGCATTCATTTTTTCTGTGCAAAATTAAATATTACACAAACACACATTGTCCCTATTATGCATATCAAAATTTTCTGCATGGTAACTCGAAACTGCTGTTCAGCGCAGGGCTGATGACTGCAAAGCCAGGCAGCTTAGAGGGAACATTGGTTTTGAGTGTAAGATGTAATCTTCTATTCATTAATGACAGAGGTCTATGCCAAAATCACTACCCCTTACTATGCAACCTTAAGAGAAAATACTGTTTACCTTGTCTAAGAGGAGTGCAAGAGATGATTCTGACAACAGTGTGACGGACACTTTGGTCATTGACAGGGCTTTAAACAATGTGTTCATGTTGGCAAGTGTGTGGTCAAGGCGCCCTCCAAATGCCCCCAGAGCAACAATCTGCTGGGTCTTGAGATAACAAGAACCAAAGCTGTTAACACGCAAACAAAACATTTCACCACTGCCGACCAAAGAAATGTGAGAGTAATTTCAAGAACAGTTCAAGCCTTGTCTGTGTTACGACTTCATTTTATAGAAGCAAAGTTACCTTTGACCTCAATGCAATTAAAGATAACCCTTTAATGTTTTTTTAATCTCTCTATATAAAAATGTGCAAAATTATTTTAATAATTTTAAAAATTAATGTGAAATATGTTCATTTCAGGGGTTAAAATTTCAAGAAATTACTTTATTTTTAAATTTTAATGTTTCATTTTTGTTATGGGGCTGTCCATAAATGACGTCACGCACCTAGGTGGGGGTCAAGCATTTGCGACAATAGGGAGTGGGGGTTAAAGAAATGTGACGTCACATCAAGAAATTGCCCAACTTTAAATAAAAATTTCAACTTAACTAATTCATTGCTTGCAATTTATTTAATGGCATTTTAAATAGCTTCACGCGTCTTATGATGTGTGTGACTAGCGAAAATTTATCAAATAAAAAATGTTATTTTGAAATATTCCCTGTGAAATACTTTTCGTACGAAAATGCTTGAGAAGTATTTGTCAAAGGGAAATTAAATAAAGTTCTGACAAACTACAAGGTATTTTCATACAACTTTTTACTCTGAACATGAAAGAAAAATCATAAAACACAAAAAAGATTTAGTAGGCTCTTTGAATGAATCAAGGACAGAAAGTTAACATGTCCTCAAAATACGCCGACCTTATTTAGTTACCAGTTGAGACAGGCCAAAGTAGTTTTTTTTTTAATTTTTAAATTAAAATCTACCCACCTCCCCCTTCTCACTCTTTCCTCCACTCCTATCACAACCATGTTAAAACAGTACCTAGTCTAAAAAATTTTAATTTATATTTTAGTCGTTTAAAGATATTTACTGTAATAACAAAAAATTAATGAATTTTTTTTTAAAATGTGAACAAAAAAAAAGGTTGAAAATAATTTGGGCTTGATTTAAATTTTGAAAGTTAAATGTTTGGTTTGTAAATGGCTGGTGATGTCATAACTGTTACCACACTCAACAGGTGTTGGTGATGTCTTAACTGTTACCACACCCAACAGGTGTTGGTGATGTCATAACTGTTACCACACCCAACAGGTGTTGACGCGCCTTGCTGAAATAATTTAACAAACTCGCGCCCTTTCTTGAGTAAGCCTAGCGGAAAACTGATTTTAATAAGACGTACAAAGCTGTTCAGTTTAATGTAGTTTTAGTTTATGAGAATGACGAATGCATTTACAGCAGGTATAAAAGTTTGTAGAGCGCCATAGTATGTTTTTGGAAGTATGCTTTTAGCTACTGTGTGAAATGAGGTGAATGGATGGTAGCTAGGTTCCATTCTATAGCCGTCAAGACAGTGAAAATTATGCTGTGTTTTGGAGAGTACCCACGCAGCTTTTTTCAACAATATTGACAGCCCTAGTTACAATTAAGGATGTACCGAATTTTAGCTCAGTCAAATCCGGAATCCGGCCATTTTTACAAATCCGGCTCTGGCTTCTGCTTCAGGAAAAAAATCTTCCAAAATCATGCGATGTCATTTATGGACGGCCCCTAATAGTAACCTCATCTCATTTAAATAAATTATTTTGTTACAATAAAGGTTTTTAAATGAAGGGTACTGAGAAATTAACACTTAAAAAGATTAGTAAAAACATAAAAGCATTGATTACATTCAAAACTAATGGCAGTTAAACGGGAAATAATTCAATTAAATTTGATATTAATTGAAATCCCTACACCTAGCGTAATTAGAATTCAGTGTTTTACTATTTTAATTACATGTGCAGCAATACAAAATACTAAGTCCATATGATTTAATACAATTCTACTACCGTGTTGGTATCCATTCTTTCTGAAACAACCTTCAAGCATTTGGTGAAATCTGTCTCATTTTGATCTTCTGTGGGTATTATCTCAACATTCTAACATGATGGTAAAAAGTAGTGCATTTTAAAATACCATTTCAAGTAATTGGTATCATAGTATGCATGTAATAAAAATGTTTTTAAAAGTTAACAATTTTATAAAAAGTATTGAGCCTTGTAACATTTGAGATATTCTGTTTTTTAAGCATTTGGAATTCTATAATTAAATGTCTTGAATTATCTATACAGACGCTCCTACTATACAAAAGATTTTTGCATCCACAGACCAAGCAGGTCTGTTGGCAAGTGATGCAGTGTTTACAGGCAACGGCTATAAGGGTGCCACGCATTACACAGCCGCCTTTATTTCCTTAACTAGGGTTAGGTACCCATTCGGAGCTGGGTGGACTCAGGAATGTGCTAGGCCTTGGGAACAAATCATTGCCTACACATGGAATTGAACCCGTGACCATTGGTACACCAGCCAAGCGTGCAGGCCACTCGAACACCGTGCCCCCGAAATCAAGACATTGTTGACCAATTGAAGCAAGTTTGTCTCTATAATTTCAAAAGTCTATGTTTTTAAAAATTCATTCATTCAGAAATTATTGGTACTGTGATGTGATCTTTACATTTTTTTAATCTCTGCCAACTTGTACCTGTTCCAAATATTCCCTTGAAAAATTATATAATTGATGACAGAAATTTTTCAACAAAAACACAGAAATTAACGCTTAATGTTTTAAAGCGCGGTAATATGCACCTCTTCGTTTTTACCAAAGCATGGTAAAGCGCACCTCGATAGAACTCTCTTTAGAAACGAAATTACAGAAAATAAAAAACATGAAAAACATGAAATTCGATTTTCGGCAATGACGGCCGTTTCCCTTGCTAGTGTTATTGCTCGATTCACAAAGTTTTTTGGAAGTTTTATTACAGGTCTTTTTTGAAGATGTGATTTTTCTATACTTTATTACTAAAATAATATTACTAAACTACAGGTAAAAATAGTTTTAAACTCAATACCGTCTTTTGGATACATAAAATAACCATTCTTATCCTAAAAGATGAAGTCAGTATGACAATTATAATATAAATGGATTTTACGCAATTTATTTAATTTCATAACCGGTTGATCGCAATTCGCGAAATTCTTACGGCATTGAGGCGGAAGTTTTCCGAAAACCTTAAGGCACAAGAAGAGATAATTTATTAAAAAATCTATATTACTTATTATGAAAGGTAAGCTGTAATATAATAACATATTCAAAGTGAATAAAAATAAAACCGTCCCCCTTATTAATTTCTTGTCAAACAATGACCCCGACCTTGTTCTGGTAATACTCTAGAACAGCAGGAGTGGCAGAGTCTAAGTCACCTGTGATGATGTTGGGCAAATATTCATGTTTTTTATCTCCGAAGCTCTTGTATAGTCGATTTACTCCTCCATCAGTTACAGCTGTGAATGTACCTAAGTCAAAAGTACAACAAATGTATAATGATAAATTAAGAAAAAGGACCTCAGTAAGAACCAGGACATGTTCCAAAGTAAAAACAAGTTGAAGTTAAGTTCAAGGCCTACATAAATAAAAATGCCTACTACTAGACTGATGTGTATTTTCTTTCTAATAACATATATCAAAATCATGCCTTGTTCATAATCATTATATTTCCAAATTAGAAAAAAAAGTTAGGCATAAAGATTATTATTAAATCTAGACAATTGACAAAATGACTTACTTTTGCGCCAAATAGTGGTGATCACTGGTACATCTAAGGGTCGATTAAGAACAATAAGGGCTATTTTAGGTCCTTAAAAAAAAATTTCAAAATTATTTGCTGCAGCTGAGAAAAAAAATCTATTTCTTATGATTCTTATTAATTATTTTAAATTAGAGAATCATTTATATTTGTGTGGAAAAAATGTAATCTATTTATTTTTGCAGTAGTTTTGTTTTTTTTTACATTTAATCACACTACCAAAACTGGAACTTTTTTGATGGATTAAACAAAATGATTTGTAAAACAATTTAATGATTAGTCCAAAAGTACTTTAATTTCTCTATTACTATTAAGCATTGCTAGTAGGTAGACACATATTTAAGATAATCCCATGCATTCCATCCGATTCATTAACACTTCTTTATCCATTGCTCTGCTGGTCGTTTTTGTTACACAACTAAGTTTTGTGGTTGTGTAGTGTCCTATAAACTAGTGACTGAGTAGGCTATACATGAACAGTGGTTTAAAAGGTGGTGATCCATTTTGCCTTGAGGGATGTCATTTTTTTATCAGTTGCAGAGAGTGTTTTTTCCATGGTAGGTATTAGCCAAAAACATATGGGAACCTCTAGTTAATTCATTGAGACTCACTGTATAGTATAGATGGTTAAATAACTTCTTTGTTTTATTTATATAAAGGTAAAAAAAATTTGTATACACATTAACCCCAATGTTCCCTCTAACTCTAATGTTTATTGGTCCATTCGCAAATTTAAAAAAAAACTTGTGTGCGAATTTGCACAGCATCCATTTTTGTGCAATATTTTACAAAATTTGCTGCACGGTAATTCTTAACTGCTGCATGGCGCCAGTCAGATATCTGCGTGGTTACACAGTTGAGCAACTTAAATAAACATTTATTTTTCAATCACCTATAATTTAAATAGACCAGCTACATGACATTAGGCACACATCATACTACATGATTACAGTATCGGAAGACACGGAATTGAAATAATGCCTGATATTTCTGAGGCTAATATTTGAATAACCAACAAATAATCATACTTTTAACAATGACATCCCAGACCTCTGGATCTAATATATATTAATTGTTGCCTTTTGATAAGTGGAGTGTAAATGTCAGTACTGTAACTTATGTGACTTGTAAACAGTTAATATACACACTCAATCTCACACTGGTCCAAAAATAGAAACTTCAAGATTGGCTGGTCAGTCATAGTACCAACTGTTTACTAATTACATGTAGATGTATTCTCTCATTTCTGGCTCTACTGGACTCTTCTGCCCACTTATAAGGCTAAAACTACTAGAAAATTTAAGTCGAGTCTCAAAAGCATGAAAGAGGACTTTGACTAAGTCACGACTTTGGCATCTATTTCTATACTGACAATACCCAAAACTTTTAACTTTTACTTTTAGCTTTTTTAACTTTTTGTCCCTTTAGTGGCTTTTAGCAATACTCATTTTAAATTAAGGAGAAAAAACGCAAATAAAATAAAACTGGTTCCATGACAAAACGACAAGTGACAAAACAACAAAGAGACAAAACAACATGATGACAAAACGATAAGGTGACAAAACAACATGGGTACAAAACGACAAGGTGACAAAACAACAACATGTTCACCATCATTAATGCCTTATATACCATATAGTTTAATCAAATTTTTAATATATTCTAAATCCAGAATGATTGAAGAAACATGGTATTGGGTTATCAGACTTGTGTATGATTACATTAACATGTTATAACCAATTGATTTATAGTACCTATTCTTTTAATTATATACCATTACCATTACTTCTTTTGCAGGTGTAATTAAATGTCATTACAGATTAACTCCACATTTGACATGTAATTACAATTATATGTACTCTTCTACTTACATTTTTTAATTGAAAATATTTGGTAATTGTTTTAAGAATGTTAAAATTTAACATTATTTTACTACGTCTGATGGTCATTATGCATAAGATTAATGATCTTAAAAGGTGTATTGCTGTCCGATCATACTGTACAGTCTACCTAAAAGTATGTCTACCTAAATATGGCAAATGCTCTGTGAAATTTCATTAAGGCTCTCTACAGTTAAATATAATGTAATCATCAATGTAATGTTTGAACAGAAGATAGTAACATGTTTATAAAAAAAAATTTTAAGCTTTTATTTTTAATACTATAACTGCTAAATAGTTCAAAATAAGGCAATGTAAAAAAAAAAAGACTGCTGAATGTTTTTAGTTTCGGTCGCTGAGCCATTGAGTCTGACACCACTAGTCTAAGTTCAAAGTGACCTAGTCTCGGGACTTCATTAAGGGCTTCTACTGTGATTTACATTGCTTCCACGAGACCTTGAAGTTTTATTGTCATAAAAATGGGCACATTCTGCGCTGTAAAAAAAACATGTCTTAGGAAAATAATGTTAAAGTTTTAAGTTATTGAAACAATTACCAAAATTATCATTTATTTAAAAATTTTGTAAGTGAAGAAAAGTACATATAATTTATTATAATTGCAATTACATATATCAAAAAGGGAGTAAATTTGAATGAAATAATGATAATGGCATATATTTAAAAGAATAGGTAAAATAATTCAATAGGTTATTACATATTAATGTAATCATACAAAAGTCTGATAACTGAAAACCGTGTTGCGTTGCTCTAAACGTTTGGCATGTAAAATATCTTAAAAATTTGATTTAACTTTATTGTATACTAAATGCAAGTACCCGGCTTCTCCCGGGTTTTAAATTAGGTTTTCTGTAGAAGTGTACAAAACTCTTTATTTGCATGCAATAAAAGGGTACAATTATCTTAAGGCAATATGATAGACAAAATTTTTGGCAGTTCCATTTGGAGTGTATACAAGTAAGATTTTCCTCTCTGAAGCAGGCCACATATAAATGCCCCCGAGAAAAGCATGGTGTCTGCAAGCTTATACCACTAATGCCAAGAGACTGGCGCACCAGTTATGATTGCACCATCGTGGTAGTGTACTTAACAACTTTCCAAATTTCCATTCTTCTACCTACACAGGAAATAGTAGAATTAGTTATTTTCAGTTTTTATATAGCTTATATTAGTAAAAAAAACTACATTTGGGCTCCCAGGGAGTGATAATTTAAATATTTTTTTGCCTGTTACCATTGCAAAAGTGTATTCAACAACTTCCGAAAATGTCATGCCTCTACCTACTCAGAAATAGGAGAATTAGTGATTTTTAATTTGTATAAATCAAATAAGGGAAAAACGTTTTTGGGCCCCCGATCCCACATGAGCAGGAATTTAAAAATTCTTCTAATTAATTATCGTCGTGAGAGCCTCCTCAACAACTTCCCAAAGTTTCATGCTTCTACTTCTACGCACACAGAAAATTGGAGAATATGTGATGAGTCTGATTTTATATAAGGAAAATATACAATTAGGCCCCGGCCCTCAGAGGAGTGATAATTTACACCTCTTACCATTGTGGATGTGTATTCCTCAACTTCCCAAAGTTTCATGCCTTTACCAACACGGGAAATAGGAGAGTTAGTGATTTTCAGTTTTTATATAGCTCATATAATGAAAAAACTATATTTGGACCCCCGGCTCCCAGAAAGAGATAATTTAAATATATTTTCGTCTGTTAATACTGTTATCATTGCGGAAGTGTATTTAACGATTTCCTAAAATTTCATGCTTCTGCCTACTCGGAAAATAGGAGAATTAGTGGTTTTCAATTTTTATAGAGCCACTTATACTTATAGTATAAGTTTATAGCCCATATTAGTAATAGT
>MUZC01004642.1:225413-236687 GCA_002072015.1 Radix auricularia | reverse complement strand
TTTTTTTTTTTTTTTTTTTTTGTTTGTTTGTTGTTGTTTTCTTTTGGGTTACACGGTCCTACGGTCCTGAATAAAGATGACCGGTCCTGGTCTGAGGACCAGTTAACCGGTTAACCGTTAACAAGCTTAGTATATATAGTACTATAATTTATAATAATAAGGCATTAATGACGATGAAGAGAGATCAGTAAACAATGTGAACATGTTGTTGTTTTGTCAGCATTGTCGTTGACGTTTTGTCACTTGTTTTGAGTTATGTTGTCTCTGACGTCTCTGTCTCTTGTCGTTTGGTCACTAGTCGTTTTGTCCCTTGTCGGTTTGTCTGGTCACCAATAAGCTTTACCTGCTTCTGGGAGCAAAAAAGCAAGAGGGCGGAGGATCTTCATCACAAGATTTTTTAAATAATTTATCTACAAACTACGACTACTGTTTTACCACAAATTACCATAACTTAAAAGTTTAAAATTATTTTTGTTGTTATTGACTTTCCGGAAATAATCCTTTTATTAGCTTTATTTTAAAAGAGTGTCTCACTTCAAGTGACGCCGTCCGGTGAAACAATTTCTAGAGTAAAATCTGTTATAATAACCGTATTGAAAATCTTAGCTTATATATTACATATTATATATATTACATTATATATCCTATTTCTATACAAAAGATTATTGTGTCCTACGCTTATCAATGGTTTATGTCTAGTCTCGTATTTTTTATTAAAGTGTTGGTTTTCCTGGTTTGTTTAGGGAAACTAATTTAATGTTGGCCGGCCGATTATTCTGCGTTAAAAATATTTTAAAATTTACATTCTTACATAATTTTTTTTAATCTACAAGAAGTTTTTATATTAGGCTACATTCCAAACACTACTATTACAATGTTAAACTTTAACTATTCATACATCTAAAGTCTAAAGTTATTAAATTTTAAGCCTGCTAGGAGGCACTCCCTTTGTCTTCAAATACTTCACACTCTAAAGTGAACGCTTATCATTTTCAAAATACAATTTTAAATTTTCAATTTAAAAGTTTGGTAATGATGTTTCTCAAAAATTATTTTAACGCAATTTTCCTTGTAAATTGCGTTTATAGATTCGAAATGTCTGGCCAGTCATTTTTAGCTTTGGACGTCAACGCCCTTTGAACCAAACAAGATAGAGGGTTCTGGTCTTTTGCAAATATGTTAAGGAGATGCAAGGATGTGCACGGTTAAAAAAAATTACTGAAAAGATTTACTCGATTTCTTAATAAGTAAAAATAATTTTTTTAAAAACTCAGAAAAATATCATTATTTTGTCAATATCTCGCGAATTATAATATCTATCGGGTTTAAACAAACGCCAAACGGTAGCAAGTAATGTCTAGAACAAAGTTGGGGAATGAATTTTTGAAAAATCTCTTTTCGTTCGACTCCCGTAATTAAATTTATTTTAGCAGCAATATGTAGAAAGCAATTGTTTTGTTTGGTTTCAAAATTATTGATTCTTCTTCTTCTGCGTTTTCAAAATTTAGATCACAAGCCCTATATCCGTGATGTATAGCGCTGTGGCTGTCAAATGGTTCAGTCCACCATACAGTTTATCCAGGAGGAGGGTAGCTTCCTGGGGCCTAATGGTTGTTCAGGTATGGTGGTACGAGGGTAGTTTTGCAGCACATGTTCCGTGTTCTCTGCAGCTGTTCTGCAGGGGCACATTTCGGTTTCTCCAATTCGAAGATTGCGGAACATGTGCTGCCTAAGTTTGTTGTGGCCCGTCCTTAGCCTGAATATGATGTTTTGATTTAAAATGACTTTTGATGTAATAATCTAGAATGATAGTCTAGTTAATGGGGTCTTCCCGCTTTTGTGAGTGCTTATGTTAGATTATTGCACGTTGCGCATTGTATTGACACATTCTTGGTTTGATGTAGGGTGAGGGGATATGACGTCATATTGTGTTTTGTTTCAGAATTACTTATTTGAATCAGCTTTTAATGAAATCTAGAATGATTTCCCTTGAATAAAAATTGGAAATTATTTGTTGGAAACTGCGTTTAAATATTTATTCGAGTTTTTTTATTACTTGTTCTCTGTTGTATTCTATAATCCTAAAACCTCAGCTAACCGTGGATAAGTGTAGGGAACAATGTTCTTCTGTATAGAAGACGGGTCTGTCATTAAAAACAAATAGGTATTAATCAAAATTTCAACATCGTGTTTTTAATTATGTTGCAGTTGTCATGGAAACTGTACAGCCTAATCCAGCATTTACATATTTTCAAGATGCAATAAAAACTGTGTCTATTCTTTGCACAAAAGGGACGTGGTGGTCGAGAGGTAGCGCTCTCGACTGTCATACCGATGGTCACGGGTTCGAATCCACATGATTTGTTCTCGCGGCCTGAGGAGTCCCCGAGTCACCCAGCTCCGAATGGGTACCTAACTAGACAATAGTTAGGCGGCTGGGGTAATGCGTGGAACCCCTATAGCTGTGGCCTGTGACCGCTGCATCACTTGCCAACAGATCATCTCTCATGGTCTGTGGACGCAATTATCTTCTGCATAGAAGGAGCGTCTGTATATCTTAAGATTGTTCTATAGAAAGGTGATCTTAGTTCATGCTTCAACTATAGAGGAATACCACTGCTATCCATACCAAGCAAAGTATTTAATAGAGTGCTGCTAAACAGAATGAGAGAGGGAATAGACACCCACCTTAGAGACCAACAAGCAGGTTTTAGAAAGGATAGTTCATGCACTGACCAGATTGCCACACTGAGAATTATATAAGAACAATCCCTGGAGTGGAACTCGCCATTATACATCAACTTTATTGACTATGAGAAGGCGTTCGACAGTGTTGACAAGCCAACACTGTGGAAGTTGCTAAGACACTATGGTATACCACAAAAGCTAAGTAACATAATTAAGACGTCTTACGAAGGCCTTAGAATCATTCATGGCCAAAAAACAACAGAGGCTTTTGGGGTAAAGACTAGAGTCAGACAGGGGTGTTTGCTTTCACCCTTCTTATTCTTGCTAACCATTGACTGGATAATGAAGATGTCCACATAGCAGAAGAGAAATAGTATCCAGTGGACACTATGGAAACAACTTGATGACCTGGATTTTGCGGATGATCTGGCCCTAATATCACACTCACAGCAACAGATGCAGGAGAAAATCAACTATGTAGCACAGTTCTCTGCTTGTGTTGGCCGAAACATCCACAAGGGAAAAAGCAAAGTCCTTTTTAAAAAAATACATCAAGCAACACCCCAATAACACTGGGAGGAACAAATCTAGAGGAGGTGGATAGCTTTACATACCTCGGTAGCATCATAGACATGCAGGGAGGGACAGACGCTGATGTTAGAGTGAGAATTGGCAAAGCAAGAACAGCATTTAAACAGCTAAAAATGTTTGGAGTTGCAACTACTTGACCCTCCAGACCAAGGTCAGGATATTCAACACCACAGTAAAGCCTGTCCTGCTATATAGAACTGAAACATGGCGGATTACAGCAGCCGTTTCGAAAAAGCTTCAAGCATTTATAAACACTTGTCTCCGAACAATTCTTCGAATCCACTGGCCCAATATCATCACCAACGATGACCTCTAGCAACGTACACAACAAGAGCCAGTGGAAGAACTATTACGTCAGCGCAGATGGAGATGGATTGGCCACACCCTCAGAAAGCCTACATCCAGCATTGTGAGACAAGCCCTCACTTGGAACCCCCAGAGCAAGAGAAAAAGAGGTCGACCCAAAATGACCCTGACAAAGGAACTGGAGAAAGACCCCAAAAAGAGTGGGCACAGCTGGGGACAGTTAGAGAGATTGGCACAGGACCGGGATGTCTGGAGAGCCTTTGTTTGTGGCCTATGTCCCAGATGGGACGACAGGCAATGATGATGATGATGATGATCTTTCTAGGTCAAGCTGGCAGTTATTTTCGAGACATACTATTTCAATGTTAATTACCTTCAGGTTTCACGAGTTGTCTTCACCCTCTCTCTTTACAACTGCAGCGGCGTAGATAGGGGAGGGGGTCCAAATTCAAAAGTCCCCGGGCTCCCACTTCTCTCACTTCAGGGAGCCCTCAAAAGAGTGTCCAAAATTGTATTTACATTAAATATTACGCCACCACCATGTGGGGAGGGCCCCCAAAAGAGACCAAACCCCAAGGCCCCTAAATCCCTACAAATCCCTAGCTACGCCACTGCACCACTGGTTGCAAAGTATGTGTTTTATAAAATTTGCTTGTCATTATACACATTATTCTGGTACTTTCCAATAAAACTACGTGTAATTTTTATAAGCAAAATTTAATTTATTAAATAAATACTTGTATGTTACTTATTGAAAACTGTAATTTTACATAATTTTGTAACTAACAAACCGATATTTTACTACGCTGTAACGCTATAATTCGGGGCTCTGGGTTATTTTCTGTTACGCCCATTCATTAAAATTGCTGCTAGTCTACACATAGTTTGTTGGAACCTACTGGTCTCAACCCAAATGTGGGTAACACAAACACAAACTTTAGCCTACTTTGCAGTTGTCACACCTCATATGCTTCACCTCTTCACATAGGAACTTAGGCTTACAAGTCAAAGTCTATACGTTTGAAAAACAAGTTTCCTCCTTCTAGTCCCTTCGGCGACCATGAGAATACCACAAACATTGGGTACACTAATACACTAATTATATATGTATATCCATGTAACTCGAGGTGATGCGTTTGTGTCTCATTGTTCAGCGACATAACAACAGCCTCCTTTATCCACCCTGACTCTAAAATAATAATAATAATAATAATAAATAGGAGTATTATTTCTCCACACGACTGAATTAGCATGGGAGAGATAAATGTTTTTGTTTTTTTTAAACTAGTTAATTTAGCTTCATCTGACACTTTAAACGAATTCAAACTCGAGTTTATTGTTTGTTCTCACTCCTATTTTCTAATTTTAACTTGTCTTAAACATAACCCTAACCATGTTAGAAGGTTTGGCTTCAATCACCAAGTGAAGGGGCAGAGGCCCTTTTAAAGTACACTAAACAATGAAAGTTGATTGTGTTCTTCTGTGTCCCGTTCTTCGTTGTAGTTGTACTCAGCCCGTGACAAGTGCATAAGCCCGTTGGACATTTGCCCGGGGGCCCACGAGCATAAGCTCGTTGGGCATTTGCCCGGGGGCCCACGAGCATAAGCCCGTTGGACATTTGCCCGGGGGCCCACGAGCATAAGCCCGTT
Source organism: Radix auricularia (assembly GCA_002072015.1). NCBI lineage: Eukaryota > Metazoa > Mollusca > Gastropoda > Lymnaeidae > Radix > Radix auricularia. Next base: position 231,453 of record MUZC01004642.1, on the reverse strand, counting down.
GGACATTTGCCCGGGGGCCCACGAGCATAAGGGCTCCATGGGAATAAGTTTAGTTATTTTTATTATGTATATTTATTTGTTATTCCTGCGGGGTGGGGCCAAACATTATTTCTTTTTCCAGGGGCCCAAGACATGGGCGTAGCTAGGTGAGAAGGTCCACATTTGAAAATCCCCCCCGGGCCCCCACAGTATTTCACTAAATTTTCCAAAACATTAATAAAGATCTTTGTTTATTATCTCTTTATTCCCGTGTATATATCTAGATAAAACCTCAAGAAAGGGACCAGCAATTATTTTCCACTTGGCTGAGTTTATTATGAAGTCATGTTACACTCGTCTGTCAGCCAGTCTGAGAGGTCTGCATTGCAAGAAACGTGCAGGTCCACGTGAGATGAAAGTCAAAACGATATTTTTAGAATTTAGAAGTATGACAGCACTATAGTTTTCCCCCCTGGCCTCCTGTTATTATTAATGTTTTCCCTCTTATGAATCTTAATGAGATTAGGGTAATTATTTATTGGTATCTGGATTTTTGGTTGATAAGTTCGGCTCCAGTGAACTCTACCATCTTTTTAAAAAATCTTAATGGGCTGTCTATAAATGAAGGCACGCTTTTTCTGAAGACTTTTCACCCCCTCTCCCCTCGTGTCACGCTCACGCATCGTCACAAAAAGTTAGACCCCCCCTCCAATATTACGTCACAAAGCGTAGCCCACCCTACCCCCATAAAAACATTTTTTTTTAAATTTCAAAATGAGCATGTTACATTTTCTTTAATGTCGTTAAAGTAATTTATTTAGTGCAGGCCTGCATTCTAATATCGTAACACGCGTGAAGCCATGTAAAAAAAATCATTAATTAAATTGGAAGCAATGAAATATTTAAGTGGATCTTTTATTTAAAGTTTGGGGGGGGGGGATTTTTTCCGGTGCGTGACGTCATTTATAGCAGCTGCTTTATCTTATCTTATCTTATCTTATATATTACAGACACTCCTTCTGTACAGAAGATTATTGCGTCCTGCGTATATCTATGGTTTGTGTTTAGTCCTGTATTCTTATTAGAGTTTTAAATGATGATGAAGTGTTGGCTTTCCTGGTTTCTTCAGGCAACCCATGCAACCCCCGAATACCGGACGGGAAGAAAGAAAACTTGTATGAGTTTGTTCTTGCATACAGATAAGAAAAGTGTTTTTATCTTTATGTCTATCTGAGGGTTGTATTTACCGACACTCGTTAGTTGCCATTAAAACAATTAACATTAAATGCGACATTAACAGTGAAAATTTTGATCTAATCTTCCAGATGTTTGTATTTTTCAAGGCCCTAACCCTTTGAATATGAGTTTAATGGTTTTACTTTAAAACGTAACTTAAATAGAAAAAAAAAGAAGGAAAAAAAAAAGAAATGGCATTTACATTTCAAGGGGCGCCATCAAAACTCAAGTAAACCGCACACTACCCTAAACAACGTATCACGGATAGAGACCACGGGAAAGCATGTCACAGTTATAGCTATGACCATAGCATGAAATTTATAACGCTTATCACCGTTATGTAAAGCTTGGTTGTTGTTGTTTTCTTTTTCTTTTTTTATACATAATCTTCAGATCCAAAGAAACCAAATAGTTAAGTTATACGGGGTCCCAAATGTTTGCTATGGGCCATGGGGTATTTCATGATAATATATATATGAGACATAATAAGACCTAAAAACTATTTTAAGTTGGCGTTGTGCATGTGTGTGTGTGTGTGTGTGTAAAATTACTTTTTACCGCAATTTGTTCACCATCCTTAATTTCAAAAGATAGGAAAACTTAGATGATTCATATGTCATAATAGTCGTATGTTAGCAACAGTAGGGCAACTGCTGAATTGAAAAAAAAAATATATAGAAAGTCTGAGAAAGTCTGTGAATTTGAAGAACTTTTGAGTGTAGCCTCTCAAATATTAACCGCTTTGGTTGAATTCGTTAAATTTGTTTAGGCAACCGTAAATTTAAAGTCAGTGAAGCAAAGAAAGGTACATGGACATGGGACTAGTGCTTGCGTACTTGTTTTGGACCACTACGCGCACAGTCGTGACGGTACAGTCAGTAGTGCTTACAATTACAACTTGTTATGTAAATTTACTTATTTTTAGATCCGTGACGTCACATTCACTCCTCTCATTACATAAGTTAAACTTTTATATGTAACACGCCGCTCTCTGAAGTCTCATGCCATTCGTCGACTTTCAAGTTAACCGTGAGCTGGTGATTACTAGATATAGTTAGATATATGTGTTTAGTGTTCATAAAGATCTCATACAATTGTTAGCTTCTGTGGAATTTTATCTTGGGTAAGCTCTCTTTCTTTGTGTGTGTGTGTTTAGTTTAGTTTTAACTTAAAATTGAGGCTTAAGTCCCGTATTGGATGAAATTATTCCGTTTTAGACTGACTAGTTGTTTAAATTTATTATAAGTTATAAGTATAAGAGTAACGAATATTTTGTTTCCATGACCTAGTTAAAGTAAAATACTTACTTAATATTTCGGTCACTGTAAATCATTTTGTCACCTCGTTTTTTTCTTCTCCTTTCTTACCATTGACTCATTGAAATCAAATCTGTTGACCTAAATACTTAAATACTAAATATTATTCAGTTATGTGATGCATGAAGAAATGAGAATGTACATTTATTATTTATATAAACATGATAATTTCATGCACATTCATTGGGATGAGACCATTGCTGATAAAAGACAAAGTAATATAATATAAAAATGCTAAAGCCCCCCACTTGTTACCAGCTGTGACTGGCACATCTGTTATAGTTAAATGCTTGCTAATTGAATATTCTCTAACATTTAGTTAATTATAATTTTTCGTAAATGTTGCTTGCTAGGTTTCATTGTTCACAACTACAACTACAATAATATAATGTTTATTTACATTTTAATATTTAAAAATTATGCCATTACAATAATGCAATTTTACCATTTCTGCAGCTGACCAAGTATTTATCTCACTTCATCAAGATGTTGTACCCCATACTGAGCATTACAAACTTTATTTTTATGGTAGCACAGTTTGTCATAAATGCTCTTAGTAGCTCTGGGCCAGATGGAAGTAAGTTATAGTTTAATGAAGTTAAGTTAAATTTTCTGAGATTGGAATGTAACAATTACTTGTTTGTAGAGCAGTAGAGGTCGGTAAATTTGTTAAATGAGTTTTTCAGTTCTTCAAAGAATTTATCTTTCAATTATTTAAAAGAATGCTTCTAATTATTATTTTGTCCAAACATTTTTTGTTTCTTACTTGGAATTCTAACATAAAAATTAAAATATCAAAAACAGTAGCAAAAAAAAAAATGAAACTATTAGTATTTCACTAACCTATAATTTCTGACATTTCAGAATTATTATGATTAATTGAGAGAATTTGATTCATCTCTAGCTTTATGGAATCAGTTTTTGTCAGCTATTATTTTGTGAAATAAAAACAAGCTCAAGATGTCTCCGAAAAATTTCTTTTGATATTTTTTTCAACTATGAAACAAATTAACTCTTAATTTTATCAATTTTTCTAGTCTTACAGTTCAATTAAGAGATTTTTTTTACTTTACTCCTCAGCTGTTTTCAAAAACAAGACAGGAGATCTGTCTGCTACATTTGATACAGCTATCACTCCTGCTGGGTGGACTTTCAGCATTTGGGGTTTCATCTACGCCTGGCAGGCACTGTGGGTTATCTACTCGGTTGTAAACATCTGCCGAAAGGGTCAGAATGGAAGGGCCTATGAAAATCCGAGGTTCCTACCCTACACGTTGTTCATAATCTGCATCATAGTCTGCTGTGCTAACATTGCCTGGCTAATCACATTTGACAGACAGGAAATAGAAGCTTCCTGTGCTGTTCTCATTGCTTATGGCCTCTTGATGTATTTAGCTCTGTTCTCATCCTACCATGCCCTTGATAAAGCCTCTCCCGAGCTGGTCAGTCAAAAACGTACCAAGGACATTTGGTTGACCAGAGCTTTGGTTCACAATGGTTTAAGTATTCAGGCCACATGGGTCACCATAGCAACATTGTTAAACATTGCCATGGTGATGACCTACAGTGGTGATAAGCTGGTTGAATATCACACTGCAGGAACTGTAGTATTGGCCATTCTGTCAGCTGAATTAGCTATCTACTCGTTTGTAGATTTTTTCCTTCTTGATCGCTATACTCGTTACACCATTACCCCATACATTGTTGTCGTTGTGGCATTATCTGGAAGCATAACCAAACATTTTGAAATAGGAGAGCGAAATTCCGATTTTAGAATTGTTCTTTTGTCCACAGCAGCTGCTTTACTTCTGCTAAAATTAATTGTCTCAATCATCAAGCATTTCAAAAAACAACGTTATGTTTCTAATTATGAACCAACAATTGGTGAGAAACAGCCTAGTGGCAGATATGTGTAAAAATGTGTATTGTTGCTTGTAAATTTTTCAGTAAAAACGTTTATACTGTTTACTACTATTAGTTTTATTTTATACCTTAAATAAAAAAAAAAATCTAAAAATGTACAAATTTTACTGCAATGTATGCTTCATATTGAGGCTAATACTCCCTATCAAATGATGTTCTTATAAATTTCTTTAAAAATCATTATTTCTTTTTAATAGTGTATAAAATGACAGGATATTTTATAATTGTACTCAATGGTATGCTCTCCTAGTTGCGTTGAAATGTTGCTGAGTATTTCACAATGTTATTGCCATAGTTTTGTTTTCTTTCATTTACCCATCAAACTTTTTTTCATAGTAATAATGTGCGTTACAAGTACAAGTATTATGGAAGAAATCCACACATTTTAAATTAAGTTATGAGAAATATAACTGAAGATCTTCAATAAAAGATATTTTTTTACGAAAGGATATGTTCTTTAAATTTGTTACTAGAAATTAGACCTTTTTTTTATAAAATTGTGGGGGGGGGGGGGGNGGTTTATAGCTAATTCATAGTTTAAAGTAAAAGTAAAGCTTGCATAGCATTAGAATGTTAAAGTATTGGTAGCAGTGTTCCATGTCAATCAGATTAATATTTTTGTGTGTTATATATTATGTATATATATTATAATCATATAATTTTTTATTTAAAAAATTTGCATATGTATATATCTTGGTGTGATTTTTGAGATGCTAGCTTTTTTGTAAATAAAAATTATTTATTTTAAATTCAATGAAAAAACAATGTCCACAGATCAGTTCCGCCTATACAAATACAAATTTTTAAAATAAAATTTTGCATTTTGTAAGTGTCAATACTCAGACTTATTTTTACTCTAATTCTATAATAAATATATTTTTTTCTATATTTAAAAAAAAACAGATGTTTTAAAATATCAATGTTTTTTAAAATATTTTTATATTGAGCACGCCTCTTGAAATGTATCAGTTTGACAACTTCTAGTAGTATGTTGTCATTTTTTCATATCATAATAAAAATTTAAGTAAATAAATAAAATATCCTTTTTAATTTGGCTTTTAACACAAGACAGTATAAAAGCAATCAACATACTATGGCTAAGTCAGAAAAGCTGAATCCAGATTGGGTTCTTACTTCTTAATAATCTTAATAATGATGAAATTAAGAAAGTTAAAAGTTTATCTATATATATAATTCACCAGATCAAGAGCGAGTAGTGTGCAAATGAGCATGACGAATAACCCTCGCTGGGGTCGACCAATCAAGCGAAGTGGGTTCACAAAGGGGTGGAGGGGGGGTGGGCCATGTTTGGAGATTAAGAATGCTTCTTGCGTCCACTTGCATTGTTCCTTCACAGAATAACATGTTGTTTAGAGTGTAGTGGTTATCACAAGCTCCTTACATGGAGGAGGTCCTGGGTTCAAGCCTCAGAGGAAACAGAATTCTTTACTTATTTTAAATTTTGTGCATATTCTTTTCCCCGTTTAGTGAACATAGCTGACCACCATCCCTAGGGTCGGCTAATCACTGTTAATTGTTGGCAAGCTAGGTTGGAGCTGGTAGCTAACCGCAGTGTCTCATGTCCC
>MUZC01004642.1:213412-225404 GCA_002072015.1 Radix auricularia | reverse complement strand
CCCCCCCCCCCCACCCCCTTTCATGCTGTAGTTTGTGTGCATTCTTTACCTACTTTCTTCACACTATAAATAAGCAAGCCTGTGGCACCTTGGGTCATATCTAGTACATATTATTTATCATTCAAAATCAGAAAAGTAAAACAATGTTTCATTCAAGAGATCATTTTCCATTCTTTAAGGAAACATTTATTCGCAAGGTAAAAAAGTATGATATTTTACAACAGAGAACAAAATGATTTAAAATTAACATTTTCTTTAATCCTCATGTCAATGTAGATGTAAACAAAAAATGGACGGATTTCAAAACTTGGATGAGATTTGATATAACTTCACGTAACATAATAGATAACATAATTCTTATACCGAATATACATTTTCTATAAATCATTTAGAATATGCAATACCATTGGTAAAATGGCCACAAAGTTCTGTTTAAATTACTCAATAGAGTTCAAAGTGAAATATAATCCTATACAATTAATATAAAGGCATCACTTCTTCAACTTAAGTTTTTAATATGCATTGATGCAAAGACACCATTATCCGGGAGGCTATTAAAATATGGATAGTATAGATTTTTGTTGAGTTTATCAACAGGCATTGAATGTTGAAAATGATTTTAATGACACAAAGTTTAGATTTTAAAAAATGAGAGAATACTGTCAGTTAAAATTATTTCCCTTTCACACCTCACTGACAAGTTATTAAACATAGAAATATGTTGTGGGAAAACTGAATGGCACAGCTGAAGACTTGAAGCAGGTTGCAACAGCACCATCTGGGTTTTTTAAGAGCACAAGTTACAGTCTTAACCAGAATATTAATGTTGTTAGTTACCTAAGAAAGGTTGAACTAAATCCTGCCAAAACAAAGGAGAAGTGATTCTTTCCTTTCAATAATAGAATCAGGTTAAATTGATTAAAAAAACATTTAGTGATATGGTAACTGTTAAAAAAGTCATTGAATTTACTTGGATTACTTTTGATAATTGGGAAAAAAGGAATTTATTAAATATAATTATGAAAATTATAATCAAAATGATTAAATAAACTTTTTTAAAAAAGTGTTACATGTTTCTTACAGCCCCATTTCTAGCAGACTAAATTTCTTGTTCATGTTTTGTATGCCATTTCTAGCAGACAAGGAAATGACTGTTGGAAAACTGCCACATATTCAGACTGGCCTATTATCTCCAACACTGGTCAATAAATAATGGAGTTAAATGTTTTAACCTAAAGTTGTGATTGTATCAGTCAAGTCTTTCATTTTACACAGCCTTAGTGAAAATAATGTCTGTATGTACAACATCTTGAAATGATTTTTAAACAATAAAAATAAGTGTACAAATATGGAATGGGACCAGTATATCTAATTAGTTTAAATACCAGCAAGATAACAAAACAAGATCAAACTCGGATGCTTTGTCTGGCTTTCTCTAAAATGTCCTTACGGATCTTTGGATAGTTGGGATGACTGTTCAAAACCTGAAACAATTTTTATCAAAAATTTGAGAGAAAAGTTTAATTTTTAAAACCTAATATAAAAAATTATAAACTAACATAAATGAGCATTTACCTAACAAAAATATGCGGTACACTAAAAGCTATATATTTCATAAACACAATTCATACACGTCCTTTTCTTTTTTTTCCTTTATAGATTATAGGCAAATCTCTTGAAGTTGTTTTCATTTACTGTTGGCTAATATTTATTTTTCTCATTACATATTTTCTGTGCTTTCATTGTTATATCTTTGTTCAGTCTATTGTTGGTTTGGAATAAGACATTGCCAAGCATCAGAAGTAGACACAATTTAATGTGGTAAGGAAGACTCACGTGATGACAGATGTCTATGGCATCCACAAATCTGCGAGCCTTCATGTAGTTAAAAGCCAGTTTGTAACCTGAAAAAGAAAAAAATGTCAAATTCAGCAGACCTATACTTTAGCCAAGATTTCAAACATAACTAAATAAAACAGACCCAAGTGATTCATGATAAAGTGCATTTAATAATGAGTGCCTAAAACAAGTTTTAACTCTAAAAGTCCTAAAGCGCGATAATGTGCGCCTTGCCTCTAATGCTGAATCGCGTTAAAGCGCACCTTGCCAGTGCTCTGTTTAGTAATGAAATCATACAAGTAAAAACTCTTCATAGCGTGAGAGAAGATGTTGTCTATTCTGGAAAAGTAAATGTTTACTTTCCACTAGCGCTTTTGTTTGTTTTGCTGTAGTTTTTATCGTTTTTTTTTTTTTAACATGTGATTTTGCGAACATTTTTGGCCAAAAAAATAGTAATAAAATACAGGTAAAATATTACTAACTTCAGGATAGTCTTTTCTATGCGTAAAATAACCATTCTGTAAGCTTATTCTAAAAGATTAAGTCAGTATGACAGTGAGTACATTTTCAGCATTTTTTTAAAATTCATAACCAAATGTATTGTAATTATACACTTGAAACCCTTATGGGACTGAGGGGTGAGTTTTAAAAAAAAACAACCTTATAGGACAATTAGAGTTAATGAAATGATCTCTGATTCAAATGTATTGTCTGTGAGCAAATAAACAATCATACATTCTATATGTAATGAAATCTTCATATAGACAACTTACAACTTTATTTAAAAATAGAAACATGTAATCTTTATTGAAAAGTGATTCAGAATTTAATAAATTTAGAGATTTTTTTTTCCTTTTGCCTCATTGACATCCTTTCTATTGGAGCCACATTGCAAGTGCAACAGCAGTTAAATCAGAAAATTTAAGAGAATTGATTTCAGCCTACTTATCATTATTGAATTTAGTATTCTATATGAAAGATTTAATTTAGAGGCAAGTAAACTAGATAACTTCAATTATAATCTTAACAACCACAGCATGACATGGCCAGGGAAGAATACCTATAGATTATGTCATTTTTGTTGCCATACTTGCACACATAGTGTGATCTGACCAGACATACATACCTATAACTGGGTTATTTTTGTTGCCATACTAGCACACATAGTGTGATCTGACCAGACATACATACCTATAACTGGGTTATTTTTGTTGCCATACTAGCAACATAGTGTGATCTGACCAGACATACATACCTATAACTGGGTTATTTTTGTTGCCATACTTCCAGGCATTCTCATAACTGTTTGATGCGTCCTTGTAGGACTGCTCCTTTTCAAATATAAATCCACTGTACTCGTAGGCTTTACAGCAGGACTGAAAAATAATAAACAGATCTCTCAAGTGTTAATTCAGATGCTTGATCACTGGCCTGATATCAAATGACAATTATCATATATCACACAATAAAAATATTCATAAGTGATGTTTTAGCATTATGTTTTAAATAGGGCTGCGGAAATTATTGATTAATTTCTCGATTAATTGGTAAAAATTTGTATTTTAATCGATAAAGTAGCTATTAAAATTAAGGAAAATTTTGTAAATAACAGCATTAATTTATTAATAAATAATTAATTATTAACATTAATTTGCTTTTTTTAGGCAAAATCTTCTCTATTTAAAAAAAAGATTTTAAAAGTGTAAACTTTAAAATAAGCTGTTTTATAAAAAAAATGAAATAAAAACTAAAACATTCTTTTAATTTAATTAACAATAACCACATTTAAATTCATTGACATTATATTGAACTACTTATATTTAAATAAAAAAATGTTGATTGCCTGTTTCTGTTACTTCCCTTGAAATTTTCAGTTTAATGACGTCAAACATCTTATTTTAAGCTTTAATCAAAATTATCAATTAATTATTCGGTAATTTTTCAAAAGTTAACGATTAATTTTAAATTAATCGATAACAGCCTTAGTTTTAAATAGTATACATATCCCCTGTTTACCAGACACAGCATGCTAAGCTGAGAACAGTCTAGTATCTGGTAGACCCTGGCCTCACCTTGTTAAACTGCAGACATCTCTTTAACAGCTCCCCGGCCATGTCATATTTACCCGACTGTATGTATATGTCGGCTAGCAGCAGCCAGCTTTTCTCCAAGTCCTCAGCATCCTGGAAATTGCAATTAGAGCATTAGTCATGAGTGGAATTTACATGTCAATATCATGAAAAAACAACACAGAAAAATACCAGATTTTCTTGTGTTAGACACAATTAAGTTGTAGACTTACTTGAATGGTCCAAGGACTCTTTACAATTTAGTTTTAGACTTACTTGAATGGTCCAAGGACTCTTTACAATTTAGTTTTAGACTTACTTGAATGGTCCAAGGACTCTTTGCAATTTAGTTTTAGACTTACTTGAATGGTCCAAGGACTCTTTACAATTAAGTTTTAGACTTACTTGAATGGTCCAAGGACTCTTTGCAATTTAGTTGTAGACTTACTTGAATGGTCCAAGGACTCTTTGCAATTCGTTTCAGCTGATTCCTGGCTCTGGGCATTTGCTTCAGTACCATGTAAGCTGTAGCCATGCCATATAGGGCCCCAACATGCTCCCTCTGAAACATATATATTACAAGATTATACGTAAAGTGTTTTGCTTCTTTAATCAAGTAAAACAAAACTGGACTAAACTTGAGCTTACATGCTGAATCATCTGATAAAACAATTGCAACAATTCCTTTTGTTCTCTCAGCTTATTAGTATTTTATTTATAAGTTGTCTTTTAAATTAAACACAACTTTTTCAGTAGTCACTTCTTTTAACCTTGTAGGCTCAAGCTTTTTAATGCTAGTTGTTTCTTTGCTAAGTTCAATAATTACAGATTTGACAAAAAAATTAAGAACATGTTACTCTTATTTCATTCATTCAGAGACCTGAGACAAAAGAATAGAAATTAATGGCAGTTGTTGGGTGAAAATATTTCAGGATAACTAATTAAAGCTTAAATTGGATCAGCTACTGATTCATTGTTATCATGAAATTGTCACTCAGGGTGGGATATTTGCACCGTGCAAAATTCAGCAAACTAGAAAGTAATGGTTTATTTTGAGAAATACTCTGTCATCATTGGAAGAATTGGAACAATAAGGAAAGTCTTGGTAAAAAAAAGGCACTCAGATAACGATTCACTGTTATAAAAACTTGTTTAAAATTCTCATTGTGCTCACTTCCTTTCAAAAATGTGGTTACATGTTAAATTTAATAAAGTATTCAAAGGTGTAATTAAAAATATGAATAATGACTTCCCAATCAAAATAAAATGTGATAGCGCTCATTCATTAACAATGTTCCCTTTACGAATAGCAGAGCAGAAAATTTTAATAAAGATGATAAAATATCTGTGTTTGTTGGGCATGAAACTTTGCAAACAACTTTGATGATTCGCACACAGAGCAATGAACATCATATGGAACATTGGCCATCAGGTGCCAGATAGTCTTATAGAAGTCAATTATTCATTACAATTCCTAGAATTTGTCATCCTACATGATGTGCCAGGTGTAACCAACAATTAACCCATTTCAAACAGAAATTATCTAAGAAGAAATTAAGATAGTTAACTTACACAGAACAAATAAGGAAATAATTGTAAACTGAAAAACTTAAGTGTTCCTAGCTCAAAAAGTTAGCTTGCTCTGACCAGTGTATAAAATAAATCTCTATTTATAAATATTACATTTTTATTTACATCACAATACTTAACTTGAACTCAGTCCTGAGAACCCATTATAATTATAACATTGATTTAAAATGTCTAAAATATGGTCTAAGTAAGAACAAAAACAAAATCTTTCTTTTCAGTGTAAAACCTTAAGCATATTTTAATGGATTTTTAGATATGCCTTGTCTTTATTTTTGTGGCCACTTGGAACCAATCACTGTGAACTTTGAGAGTCACTCCTCTTAATTAAGTACTAAAACATTTTACTTCATTTATTTTAAAAATTTGAAACAGATGATTAAATGTAAAACAGAGCATTGTACTTTACAAAAGAATTCTATCAGAAGTTTGTTTATGGCTTATGAAGGAAGCTGAGATCATCAGGTCAAAGGTCAGAGGTTATTGCAATTACAAAAATAATACATTTATTGATAATGATTTACATGTAGATTAAAATTGTTATCATAAGGTGGTTAGTTGGCCAGCTTGGAAAGATTGAGGCTAGAAAAGCAAGGTGAACATTAAAACAAATCAGTTGTTAAATTATTAATGAAGGAACGTCTAGTGAAAACTGGCAAACTTTCTACCTTTCTGGAGCCTCCTTCTGCATGGGCTGACCCCTGACCTTCTGGGGCTGCCTGCTGGAGTTAATGTGACATTAGTTTCCCCAGGGGGAGTTAAACATGAGTAAGTACATGTATTCTTTAGTGTAAAAGTTGTGTGGGATATGGGATACAGATAAATAGATATATATATATATATATGTGGGATATGTGTGCACATATATCATTGACAGAACAAAAATCAAAAAAGAGAACTACGAAATAACTGAATGATATAGCTATACGAGAATGCGTGGTCCTGTCAATGTGTTTTCCCATCCTAGATTAAAATATTAAAAAGGAGCGCAATTAAATGACAATTATTCTCACATAGTCATTCAGTGTAGGAGAATAAATGAATCAGGAATAAAGTAACTTGCATTCAATAGTTCAAAAACTATAACTTTAATTTGTATTCTATTTGATAGTTTAATTCCTTGTTTAATCCAATTTTCCTTTCATTTTTTTTTGTTCTGCCTACAAAAAAATGTTGCTGCCATAGGTGGCTGCCTATTCATGGAAGGACAGGCCCTAGAACATGTATAGTAGAGACTGACTTATTAGTCACTTATCAATAGTAAATAATAATTGGGATAAATATCATTGACTAGAAGGTTTCAGAAATGAAAAACCATAAGATAACAAAATATGCAAATGCAGCTTCAATATAGTAATTACCTGTAACAAAACAGCTCTATGATCAAACATTTGAGTTACTGTTTTGGTTCATTTGTCAATTTTGTTCCATGTTCATTGTTAAATTGATACAAGACACCCCCAAAACACCAGAACTCTTTTTATAAAAATAAATAAATTTTAAAGTAGAAAAAAATGAGGTCAAAGCAAGGGTGATGTCACAACAGTAACTGATTACATTAAGTGGTTGTGGATCTCTCAGAACACAGACAAAGAAATATGTCATTTAAATCAAGCTGACAAGAAAGCCATTAATATCAGTGGACCCTATCTCTCAGCAATAGCCAACAAAAAGGAAATATGTATGTGCATGACTTACCTCCCCGGAACATATTTCCATAAAACTGTTCAAAGCTCGTTCAACATTTGCCTTCTGCTTTGTGGCTATCAGTGCCATGTTCTCTAGGATAGTAGGTCGAATGTCACCAGGTTTGGGCTTTACCTCCTGGTGGTTCAAAGGTCAGTGGTTATACAACAGTAAAAGAATGTGTATGGAATCATTTAAAAACATTTAATTAAGACATATGTAAACTATGAATTAAAATGTTGGATTCTACATTAGCCAACAGTGGGTATTGAAAATTAGGATTGGTGTCAGTCATCCCCTTGAACTCATGTGAAATTATTACTATGGCCTCTTCCTAGTACCTCAGAATGTGAAAGAATTAAAGCAGAGAATTTTAAAATCTATTTTCAGTATCATGGACTGAAACATTGCTTAATATTTGACTGGTACAGTCTCTAGCCTCACAGACTAAAAATAAACAGTAAATTGGAAAATTTAACTATTAAAATTCTAAAACTGAAACTAACCCTAACTTTACAATTAAATATTCTAAAAATAAACGTAACCCCAACACAAAATTCACAAATAAAAATTATACCACCAAACCTCAACAACAAAAAAGAATGCAGAATTAATTGCTATATATCTCTATTGGGTACGACTAATCTGATTTGACCAGAACAACTAGCATCTAATGTCCCTTTAAACATCATATCATGAAGAGAAGTCACTAAATGATTTGTTTGAGATCAACTAAGAATAAGTTTTAGCAAATTTCCCTTTCTGACTTAAATATCAGACTTCTCAAGGACCACCTCCACTCCCTCAAACCTTTGGACCCAATGATATGGAAAATGTGAAATTATAATGAATAACAAACTTGAATGTTGCCCAAAGTATTTCACGTTTGCAGGGTAGTGTTAGAAATTTCTTTAGTGCTGACCTTTAAAAGTTTTTCTGCAGTCCTCACAGCCATCAGTTCTGTATCAGCTTTATCTTTGTCCGCAGTACTCCTGGATAACAATAAGGTCTTGGTGAAATATTCGTACTGACCTAATTACAAAGAATTATCCCAAATCTAGATTTGTTGAAATATTGCACTCCTGGATAAAATAAGCTCTTGGGAGAATATCCATACTGTCACGGATGACCAATTTGTCATTGTAAATTGTTGTGAGTTGCGCACGATGGTGTGTTTGATGGTTGCTTTTGTAGTATTTAAAGTTATTGGTTAGTGGTGCGAAAGCGTGCAAAAGTAATTGTGTTATTGACGTCATTAGAATGTGTGAAAAAGTTTAGAGAGTTTTTGTGTAGACGTGTTGTTGTGGCAAGGAGGAACGCCATTAAAGTTGTTGTTTTTTCTAGCAGTGTCTTTATATCTTGTGTAACGGTAATTGTATGAATCTTGGAGCAAGCAGTCAAGATATAAGTATTAGGACGCTTGTGACACATACTGACATACTTACAGAGACTAATCCGACAATCAAGTCTTGGTGCATTTTCAAATCAAACATTAATTTTATATGAAAATATTTTCAATATATTGCTTGTGTTAAAGGTTAAATTGTCTTAATACTTTTGATTTATCTAGGTCAAAACGGATCAAGGCAGACAGAGAGAAAAGATGCTGGACGGGCTGACAAGATGGCATGGGGCACAATCACCAGCGGAGCTGATGGGCAATACCAAAGACAGAGAGCTGTGGAGAAGCATGACCGCCTAGGCCTCTAGGCACGGCACCTGATGGATGGAGGTCATGCCAGGAGAAAATAAAAGTAGTCTGAGATGTCTTTGAGACTCACTGCGCACTGTCTCCTTCAACTGAGGCGAAGACCTCACCTCCGATCGTCTCATTGTCTGGATTGAGGCAGATCTCAATCATGTTGTAGATGGCGCTGTTCCCCCAGTCGGAGTCTTTGCGAGCCTTGTTGAAGTGTTTGAGAGCCTCTGTTGGGTTACCAGAATACCTGAAACAAACAGGAGTCAGTGGTGTAGACATTTTTGAGAATTAACATGCAACACAATTTTATTTTTAAAAATTTCAGTTACAACAATTACTAAAAACAGTATGCTGTAATTTTGTTCTCCAAGCATTTAGTCTTTACTTCTTTATACCTCTGACTAACATTCATTGTAAAAATTTTTATGATAAGCTGTGACAGTTTTAATGTTTAATTATATGTTGGAATCAGATGAAATTAAAATTTAAAAAACACCTCACCAAAGAACTGGATAGAAAAACAGAATAACGACTAAATTGAAATAAATATTACACATTTAGTAATGCAGTAAAAGAAGTTTAAGTGAAAAGATGACCAAATCTAACATAATGGAAAAGATTTAAATTAGTACCATTCATAGAGCCCTTTACAGTAGGAGAAGCCAGCTTCCAATGATGCCCTGGAAGATGCACTCTTAGCGTCATCAAGAAACTTCGGAACTTCATCCAACTTGCCAGCACGTCTCATGAGGTCAACCAGTCTGGCCAGAGCTTCGTAGTTGTCTACATGGAAATAAAAAAAACATCTGTTCTCTCATGATGAGCCTAAGATATTCCTTCTATCAGCATTATTTTATTTAAACATGCCCAAAATATTTTAAGAGACTACCAGATTAAAAATACAACAACAAAAAACAACACAAAAACAGTATTGAAAAAATTCTTTGTAATGCAACATTGCCATAAATGTTTTGTGTCTAGTAAAAATAATTGTTCAGGAAATCTCCAACCTGGCTTGGTGTTCAACAGCTGCCGGAAATGGTACATGGCTGAGTCATACTCGTTTCTACGAAACATCAAATCAGCCAGCATCTGTCAGTAGAGAGAAGATAAATATATTACTAGAATAATCTAAAAAAATTGTGTGCTATGTTTTGTTGCATTTTGTTCTAAATAGAAATCTGTAGAGTTTGTTATAATTTTTTATAAATATTTTATCTGTTGTTGCCTATTCTTCCAGGCTGTAAAAATGGTTAAAGGCATTCGTCATTGGAAGGGAGCTGTGTTAAGTATTAAATGACAAAATGTCACGTATCAACAAAGAAAAGTGATGCCAAATTATTGTTTTAGTGGAAAAAAATTCCCTTCATTTAAGGATGGTAGTCAATTTTAAACTTACCCAAAGTACAATTTGGATCAAATTTGTCTTTTTTTTCCTTTTATATCTCATTGGATTAGTTAAAATAATTATGCCATTATTTAAGATGTTAAAGTAGGGGCCTGGCAATAACTAAAAATTGAAAAGTTTTAAATCGCCTATTGGTACCATTTGTGAATAGTTCAAACTTACAATTGTTGCACTGTCGTTATCACTGTCATTTTTTAAGAGGGTCATCAACTGGTGCTGGCATGCATCTAGGTCCTCTGACATCAGGTACAGCCCTGCCAGGTCCAGGCTTCTCTGATACACAAATAAAGTTAGTGATTAAAACAAGTTAGATCAACAACAAATGCTTTCATTTTGAAGAACACGGTTTAACAAAAGTTAGCTTGGCAACATTTTGGAACACTTTCAGATGGAAAGATAATGCACACAGCTTCCTCGCTGGGAGAGCACTTTCTTACCTTGCTATCGTTTTCACTGTAGACCAATGCTTCCTTGAAAAACTTGATGGCTGTGTCTGTGTCTCTTTGGTTGGCTGCATGCTCTGCCAGCTGACTGCAAATACTGGAAACAAAGTAAAGAAATGGTTTCATCATAGATATCATAATGAAAATCTATCTTATTTATTGCCATCAATAAATCGTAACTTTCAATATGTCATTACTTTTTTTTTTTAATTAAAAAAAAAACTATACATGAGAAGGACTAATTCAGAAGAATAAACACCTATATTTAATTAAAGGAATTTTAAGTAGATTTCTATTGTATATGTAAAAATACAGTGTAAGAATATGGCTAAAAATACTTTGAATAAACACCATTAGGAGTTTCTAAGTTTTATACAAGCATATAAAACAATTCATTATGTAATCCAACTAGGAAAATTAAAGTAATTTATATTTTATTTTAGCCCTTGTGTGAAACATTTGATTTTTTGTTGTAAAATGAAAAAAATCTTAAAAAAGAATGTTCATGTAAAAGTTACAGTTCCAAAGATATGTTCACATTAAAACAACTTATTGACAAAAATATAATTAAACGACCCATAAAATCAAAGTTTTTAGCTATAATTCCATTATATATGAGACATAACAAAAAGTACTGATTATGTTCAATATAAAACGCAACACGCAATGCGTGAGAGACCAGAATAAACATTTACAGATTGGGAATATATGATAAAAAGTATGTTCAATATAACGCAATGCAACGCGCAACAGGAATATATTAAAAAGATTGTTCAATATAATATGCATGACGCGACATTCTAGCACTAAAATTTACTCCTTACATAGATACGTAGAGATAAACTAAAAATTCATGATCTGAATTTTTGATACAATGCATTGTTAGGTGGAAAAAGTCTATGTGCAAAATTTCAGCACCATAGCATCACAGGAAGTTGGCCATTTTAAACTTTTGTTTTTCTGAGGGACCACAACAGACAGAGAGAAAAAGATGACGACAGACAGAGAGAAAAAGATGACGACAGACAGAGAGAAAAAGATGACGACAGACAGAGAGAAAAAGATGACGGCAGACGGAGAGAAAAAGATGATGACAGACAGAGAGAAAAAGATGACAGCAGACAGAGAGAAAAAGATGATGACAGACAGAGAGAAAAAGATGACAACAGACAGAGAGAAAAAGATGACGACAGACAGAGGGAAAAAGATGAGGACAGACAGAGGGAAAAAGATGATGACAGACAGAGAGAAAAAGATGACA
>MUZC01004642.1:169657-212869 GCA_002072015.1 Radix auricularia | reverse complement strand
CAGACAGAGAGAAAAAGATGACAACAGACAGAGAGAAAAAGATGACGACAGACAGAGGGAAAAAGATGAGGACAGACAGAGAGAAAAAGATGATGACAGACAGAGGGAAAAAGATGAGGACAGACAGAGAGAAAAAGATGATGACAGACAGAGAGAAAAAGATGACAGCAGACAGAGAGAAAAAGATGCCAACAGACAGAGGGAAAAAGATGAGGACAGACAGAGAGAAAAAGATGATGACAGACAGAGAGAAAAAGATGACAGCAGACAGAGAGAAAAAGATGACGACAGACAGAGAGAAAAAGATGATGACAGACAGAGAGAAAAAGTTGACAGCAGACAGAGGGAAAAAGATGAGGACAGACAGAGAGAAAAAGATGATGACAGACAGAGAGAAAAAGATGATGACAGACAGAGAGAAAAAGATGACAGCAGACAGAGGGAAAAAGATGATGACAGACAGAGAGAAAAAGATGACAGCAGACAGAGGGAAAAAGATGAGGACAGACAGAGAGAAAAAGATGATGACAGACAGAGAGAAAAAGATGACAGCAGACAGAGAGAAAAAGATGACGACAGACAGAGAGAAAAAGATGACAACAGACAGAGAGAAAAAGATGACGACAGACAAAGGGAAAAAGATGAGGACAGACAGAGAGAAAAAGATGACGACAGACAGACCAGACCGAGATGTTAATATAAGGGATTTTAAAAAACCAATTTATTCTCTTTTATTGTTAATACATTGTCTGTTTCAGATTAATATACAGAAAGACATAACTAATCATGCAGTACAAGTGCCTTTTAAAAAAAAAGTTTGTCTATTTTATTGGATATGCAAACAATGATTGTGCATAGCTCAAATTTTTATTGGATATAGCAGTCTTGACTACACTAAATGGGAATACTACCTGGCGGCAAGTTCTTTTTGGTCATGGATGGCATCTGGTTGCTCTACTTGAACTCTCTTCAATACTCTACAACAAAAGGTTGGAAATATATCACTGTCACTAAAACAATGCACATACAAAATTTGTAATGAACCAGACTTGACAGATGATACAGAGAGGGAAGCTAGCTTCAACAAATAAATAGAATACTTTTCTTAAATATTTACAAAGGTTTACATCCAAAAGATTCATAGCTAAAATTGTTTACACGTTATGACTTTGTTTGTAAGTAAACCTCCCCACTCCATTATGTATATATAGTGTTTAATTGACCTATTGGAATAACTTCCATTTGACTAACCTTGCCTGCATGTCTCTGGCACGTTGTAAAATAGTCTGAGATTCTTCCAGTTTCTCTGACTGTGAGTGAACTTTGGCCAGCAGCATCAAGTAGCGTGTGTGTTCCATCATAGTCTCCAGATCTACAGATATGGTAGGTGAAATGGAGGGGAGGGGTCAATACAACATCTCTCTGCTCTTAGCCCCTAAAATTACTTATTTTTAAAAATCTAAAAGCTTTAATTTTATATTGAAAATAAAATGTTCTCTGCGACACTTGGCAATCACCTTGTTAGAAAAGAAATAAACTAATTCCCAAACTTGATTATCTCTTTGAGTTTTGATAAACTAGAACCAAAATATTCTCTTTGCATGTGTAATACAAATGCATGAGCTTAGTGTGTCAAAGCGTGATAATGTGCGATTTACCGTTTTTTACCAAAGCGCGACTCGATAGAACTCTCTTTAGAAACAAAATTACAGTAAATAAAAACTATTCAGTGCGTGAAAAACGATGTTTTCGACTTCCGGCAATGGCGGCTGTTTCCCTCGCTAGTCTTATCGCTCGATTCGCAAAGTTTTTTTGGTCATTTTTACGTGTTTTTTTTCGAAGATACGATTTTGCTATGCTTTATTACTAAAATAATAGTACTAAACTAAAGGTAAATATTGTTTTAAACTCAATACGGTCTGTCAGATACATAAAATAATCATTCTTATTCTAAAAGATGAAGTCAGTATGACAAAAATAATATAAATGAATTTTACGCAATTTTTTAAATTTCATAACCTGTTGATTGCAATTCGGGAAATTCTTACGGCACTGAGGCAGAAGTTTTCCGAAAACCTTATGGCAGATTAAGAGTTAACAGATTAAAATATTTCATTAGGTAGTTTGTACGTATTTCAAGGCCAGCTGTACATGACAAAAGTTTAAATGACAACAAAGTTTAAATGACAACAATGGTTGTTTTGTCCACCAAGGCAAAAGATTTCATTTTGCAAGTATCAACTGTCACTTAAGATTTTGACCCCTTTACCTTGACCTTCTTGTTCCAGAGCTTGTTTGAGAACTTTCTCAGCCTTGTCAAACTGTCGCAGCTTTAACAGAAGTTCGGCCAAGTCGTACCTAGAATGAACATTTTGATTTAAATCTAATTTTGAGGAATATGATAGTTTTTTTGCCAAGAGTTTGAGTTAAAACTTATTTTTTAGAAATTCAAATCCAGCTGAAACTTAATAATAATAACAATAATAAAAAGATAATTTATATAGCGCTGTATCCCAGTAAGGGTTCTTACCTTAGCATTGCCTGGCCTCCTGACTTCAGAGACACTTCGTAATAGTTGATGGCCTGAGTAAAAAAAAAGACTTTGAGTTACTAAGACCTGAATGGCAGCTCAAAAGTTTATTGTGATATTTAAATTAACTTATAACATCTTTTTAAAATTTATTTTCAAAATTAATAAAACAACATTTCTTTAAATGATTAACGTAGCTGGTGTATTGAGTATAACGTATTGTCATTTATGTAGTTAGTATGATATGAATGTTTCTTTTATTGATATATGTATTGTTATTTCCATGTAAAGCGCTGTGAGCCTGGCTCCTTGCTGGGATACAGCGCTATATAAATTATCATTTTATTATTATTATTAAAAACACTTGATGAAATAATGGGCAAAAAAAATTTTTTTTTTTTTTTTGGGTTTGGGGGTGCTAAATTACAGTACAATAATATTGATGGTGAGAAGGGAAGATCTGGTCTACATCCAAAATGTCCAGACAGGTCGTCCACCTATGTTTTGGATAGAAGACCATAATGCTGATGCTCACCATGTTAGTAATAAACTTGGTGATGCAGGTTATAAAAATATCAAGTAAAATTTGCCGTAGAAATATCTCTACCATTGACAATTAGTATTTTGTTATGCTTAACATGCTAAAAATGTATGCTTAAATTGTTTCTTTTAAAGCAACAATAGATTAAATTTTGAGCGTCAATTTTTATTTTATTTTCAATATTTCATCCACGGCATAAAGTGATTTTAAAAATGTATATAAAGATTTTTTTATCATAAATCTATACTTCATTACAATAGCTTAGTAAAATAACCTTCCTGGTCACTATATCAGCTCAATGGGTTTATATAACAAATAGGTCCAGATAGAAGATTGCCACTCAGTTACCTTTCCGTAGTTGTGAGTTTTGACAAGGGCCTGACCAATCTTTTTGGCTAGAGCTGCGTCTTTGGGATTCAGTTTAAGGGCAGATTCATACACCTCAATGGCTTTGTCAGGCTGGTGAATCAAAGGAACATTGAGTTACATGAGGGACTATTTCAAGAGGCTGCATTTTGATATTGAAAAAAAAATTAAGTTATGACTATTTACTACTAATTAGGGAAGAAAGTATTTTTGTTAAATATCTCGTTACTGGGTGAAAAGACTGTTTAAAATGGTCACAGTAAAGTGACAGCCTTGTACGAACCACCCAACCCCACCCCGATAACTTTATTAATAGATAAGAATTTCAGTATTGTCTGTTAGACTGACCTCTTGTATACTCATGTAGGCATCTCCCAGGAGTAGAGACGTTTGTGTACTGGGATGCTTGTCAACTAGTTCACTAATCAAGGGAGAGAAGATCATGTATCAGAAATACAAAAAATATGGTTTAAAAACCAAAATTATGACTTTTCAGCTAGTGGCTAATCGGGTTATTGCTTTGATTTGTTTATTTATTTTGTGGAAAACTTCATTTTTGCAAGAGCATATGTTTTGAGGTAACAATATTTTTGAAGTAACGATTTTTTTTATAGTAAATGTTGCTTGGTAGTATTGGTGGATGACATTTTTGTGCATCAGAGACAAGGTTGTTGGTTGTCACTCATCAGGTTGTTAGTAGAAGTAGAATCACACATGTATTTTGAGATGGTTGTATTTTCTATCTAAGCTGGTAATTTATAAATCATAAACTCACATTAGATGTCCATAGTTCAATTTGTTATAACTCTTTGAATAAGTCACCACAAACAGTCTACACATCTTTGTTACAGTTAATTTATCAACATTAATTTTTCAACACTAAAACATGTCTATATTCCTCATCAGTATGCCTAACAGATCCCCAATTTACAAAATTTATATCAATACCACATATTACCGATAACAGCTGGCATACAGCTTTTTGTCCTTGCGGTGATTCAAGTAAATGTCTGCCATTTTCTCCCTGGCCTCGACAAAATAAGGCTGATCGGGCGTGATGTTTCTCAGCATACCAAGGGCCATCTCGACATCTCCTCTGGCCAGAGACAAGTCGGCATTGGCGATGAGGATTCTTACTTCCTCTGGAGTTCCTTGAAAATCATGAATGGCATCCTGCATGACCTTGGCCGCCTCGTGCTTGAATCAAAGACAATAGGAACTAATGAAAATAGTTCTCTTCATAACGGCAAAGGTTTACATCCAAAAGATTCACAGCTAAAATTGTTATCACATTATGACTTTGTAAGTAAACCTCCCCACTACACAGCCTCGTGCTTGAATCAAAGACGATAGGAATTAATGAAAATAGTTCTTTTAGGAAAGAGATATTTCATTTTGAATCTACTTATATATTTGCAGTCGATAGCTAAAAGTAGGTCAGTTTACATGCACCTGTATGTGACAATTTACCTGCTCGTTCTGAAGTCTGTGTGCCTCGGCAAGCTCCAAGAAAACAGAAACCCGGTCGTTGACACCAATGTTTGCAACTTTGGATTTTTTTGCCGAGTCCACCCTAGCACCTGAAATATTAATCAACAAGAATAGAACAACCCAGGGTCATGGGGTCATGCTCGAGGATTGGTCACCATTTAAAGTACCTGCTTCAACCAGTCCAGTGAAGATTTCATTTTAATCCTTCTACACGATTTAGTTGAAGCAATGAATGAAACAGAAATTTAGTTTTTTTACAAGAATATAATGAACACCGTGTTGACCAAGAGAAAACAAATTGTATATAAACAAACCAGATTTTTTCACTCCTGGCAGTGCCATGGCCATCTGCAAGGTTTTGATGGCATCTGCCATGTTGCCTTGTTTTTTCAATATCCTGGCCAGTATGAGGTGATACAATGGGTGATCACGGACCTGGAACAAAATTGAGTAGGAACTGGTTTAAAAGACAACATAAAGATTTTTCTGAAAGGAGTAAAGGAACAGAGTTTGGAAATTTGTTGAATTTCTAAAAACAAGGTTGTGCTACACAAGATTTTTTTCCAATATACCTATTCCAGCCGTAACAGCGAAACTTGATTATTTGTTTTATCGTTGTTTCAATAACCTCCAATGTTAACAACCTGAAAGTTATAGCTTTGTTTCAATAACCTCCGATGTTAAATACCTGAAAGTTATAGCTTTGTTTCAATAACCTCCAATGTTAACTACCTGAAAGTTATAGCTGAGTCCGACCTCCAGAGACTGGTTGGCCATCTTGAAGTTATTCTGGCTGAGGTGTATCTGGGCCATCAAGATGTGAGCGTCAGAGAAGGTGGCATCCTGGTCCAGACAGTGCTGCAGCGTGCTCTGTGCAGCGGTCACATCCCCTGGACAAAAAGACAACTCAGTTAATATTTACACTGAGGTTACGGGGTCTCATTTAGAGTAAAAACTTATTTCCTCAGACAAAGAATCTCAGATTTGGAAGTCTACTTCTCTTATATTTCACAAGTACATCAAAAAATGATTTTTGTAAGAAACTAGCAGGTTATGGTGAAAGAGTTTAAATTACTGTTGAACAATATTCTACACTAAAGATTCCTCAATTATTGTCAGATATCACATTTAATCACCTCCGTACAGATTACATATAACACACACATTCTTTGGTCTCTCAAAATAACATCTTTTGTTGCAATTAAATAAATCACCTTGTAAAGTCTACACATCTTTAGTTGAAGTTAAATAAACCACCAGATAAGGTCTACACATCTTAAAGCAATATTTACCAGCAAGAAATTTGACTTTGGCTATCAGAAAAAGGCCATCCATTAAACCTGGCACAGCCCTTGTAAGTGGGTCAAGAACCTGATGGCATCGCTTGAGCACAGGGCTCACTGGCTGGCCAGAGCTTACGGGCTAAAACAATCAAGAAAAATTTGATAATATTATTTCTTTAAAGAATAATCCGAGATGGAAAATTTGTATTTGCTTAAATGTTTCTTGCGTTATTCAGGCTGTGCCATCATTTATTTATCATGAGCAAAGTGTCTAACACTAATAGGTGATAATGATTGATTTGGACACCAATAATGAAATATAAACACCAGTCATGATGATAGTTCATGACACCAATCTTATTGAATGAGCTAGAATACAAGATACGCCAACTAATTGTGTGGCTAAAACAATAAATTAAAGCAAATACATGGGTAAATGTTTCAGCTAATGCCTTGATCAGCACAAATAAATAAACACAAGTATTTAAATCAAATTGACATAATATTAAATAATAATCTTGAACAAACTACACCAGTTGGTTGGACCCTCTCACCACTTGGGGACCAAACTGCAGATAGTCTTTGATGACCTGTAGCAGGAAGTCAGGGTTGAGTTTACAGTAGTAGTTGATGCCCAGTGGTAGACCCTGGTGTAAAAAGTTATTTCAAACACATAGTCAACAAGCAACGTCAAACAGCAACAACATCGGTTATCTGATAACTTTAAATTTATACAGTCAACAAGCAATGTCAAACAACAACATCAGTTATCCGATAACTTTAAATTTATTCTTAACAATAACCAGGGGTTGCTCAGAATTAAATTTATGATGCAAATTTCTACTTTTATTGATAAATATATGCCCGATTTTAAAACAGCGTATTTTGAAGCAAGAATGTCAGTTGGCAGTATGTTGATGCTTTAACTAAACCCCCACAATTTTAGTTTGAAATCGTAAGATGTTAAGATTTTTTTTTGTATGTTTGCGAATCTCATCAGCCAAACATATTTATTCCCCAGCATCATTTACCCTAGTTGGGGACTTACACGACTAACATAGATTCTGCTAACTATTATTGCGTAAAACTCAAACAGTTGCTGAAACCGGCATTATCATCAATCTGATCCAGGTTTTAAAAAATAAATTTCAGCGGCAATTTTAAAACCGCATTCAGGTCTTTAAATTAGATATACAAAACATCAAAACAACAATTAGACAAAAATATATTGTCTTGGATCGTTAATATTTTTAAAGATACAACTAGACATTACCTTTAGTCCAGCAAAGTGAAGTTCTATTGCCTCATTTAACAACTCCATGGCTTTATCTGGTCCTTTGCCTTTCTTTATGGCCAAGACAGCAGAGAGGTATGCCAATTCCTGGTTATAACAATATGCATACATAAATCTTCTTCCTTATTTAACTTTGCTGAGAATTTCATTATTGACTTATTGGTCATAGACCTGAAAATGATTTATGTAAGCTGCTCATTTGAAAGATATTTTAGAAGCTTCTTACAGCTGACCGGCCAATGGACTGTTGAATCTCGTTAAGGAACTCCAGCTGCTGAGCTGCCTCATCAATGTGGCCCTGCAGCAGCTGACAGCTGATGATGCCAGTTAGAGCCAAAACACTTGTCTCATCAAGCTGCATGGCATTTCTGTGGCATTTCATGGCTTCTTTCACCTGGCAACACAGTGATGACAGATCATGACAAGCCCAGCAAAGCCTTTAGTCTGGTTCAATTTGTCTCAATAAACTTTGACAGATAAGTTGTAAGTAATCAAAATATTTTAATTCTATGAAAAACTTTTTCACGGATCATTCATAACAAGTAAAACGGCAAAAACAAAAAAGTTTAATAAAAGCGAGAAGTTTGAACTTTGTCACCTTTCCCTGCATCATCAGCTGGTAGCCCATCTCATTGACAAAGTCAGCATTATTTCCATCTAGTGAGACAGCTCTCTCTATCAAGACTTGCGTCTGCTGAAGAACTAAGTGGTTCCTGCCACACTGATAAAAATATAAATTTTAAAAAATAAATGGCCTATAAAATGCAATTTTAGAATTTGTTCCACAAAATATTATCAGCTAAATTCCAGAATACAATCTTAAGTGGTCTTTTTTGGGCACAGAAATTTGAAAAACATTTTTTTTTAATGAAAATGGATGAGAAAAGCAAATTTTAATCAAGCATCAAATATATTTATCAGAAGTATAACTACATTTAAGTATCTTGTGACAGCTGTGAGGCATGGATATTTAAATGAGAAAATTTTGTGGGAAACCTGGTAATGAAATGGTAATGTATAACATTTTTTGGTTTTATGCTTTTAGCATTTTCAAAATGAAGAACAATTACTTTTTAAAAAATCAATCTTTTGATAACTGGTTCAAGCACCCTTAAAGTGTGAAGCAGATGATGAAATGAAAGAGAGATTGGCATATACTAAATAAATTTATGCAAACTTAAGCAAGTACTCAAATTACTAAGTAGGTTTTGAATTTTTAAAAATTAAATAAAAGAATTTTGATATGTGTCCCATAAGTTCTAAGTTGAATGATCTAGATTGATCAGATAATTAATTTTAAAAATTCTAAAAAATGCCAATAATATTTTAGAAATATTTAAACTATCTTAAAAATAAATTCAAATGGGCTCTTTCAGGTTATGGCTCCTCTGATATCAACTAACAAAAGAGTCATTAACTTTCAGGATTTCATTTCACGGAGCTCAAACATTTAAACAAATTAGTCTCAACTTGGTGGCCCAGGGATCATGTCTGAAATTCTATCAGGAGATTGAAAGTCATTTGGTCACCTCTCTCAGGTCTTTGAAAGTCATTTAGTCACCTCTATCAGGTGATTAAAAGTCATTTAGTCACCTCTATCAGGTGATTAAAAGTCATTTAGTCACCTCTCTCAGGAGATTGAAAGTCATTTAGTCACCTCTCTCAGGTGATTAAAAGTCATTTGGTAACCTCTCTCAGGTGATTGAAAGTCATTTAGTCACCTCTCTCAGGTGATTGAAAGTCATTTGGTCACCTCTCTCAGGTGATTGAAAGTCATTTAGTCACCTCTCTCAGGTGATTGAAAGTCATTTGGTCTCTTGGGTGATTGAAAGTCATTTGGTCACATCTATCAGGTGATTGAAAGTCATTTAGTCACCTCTCTCAGGTGATTAAAAGTCATTTAGTCACCTCTCTCAGGTGATTGAAAGTCATTTGGTCACCTCTCTCAGGTGATTGAAAGTCATTTAGTCACCTCTCTCAGGTGATTGAAAGTCATTTGGTCTCTCGGGTGATTGAAAGTCATTTGGTCACATCTATCAGGTGATTAAAAGTCATTTAGTCACCTCTCTCAGGTGATTGAAAGTCATTTAGTCACCTCTCTCAGGTGATTGAAAGTCATTTAGTCACATCTCTCAGGTGATTGAAAGTCATTTAGTCACATCTCTCAGGTGATTGAAAGTCATTTGGTCACCTCTCTCAGGTGATTGAAAGTCATTTGGTCACCTCTCTCAGGTGATTAAAAGTCATTTAGTCACCTCTCTCAGGTGATTGAAAGTCATTTAGTCACATCTCTCAGGTGATTGAAAGTCATTTAGTCACCTCTCTCAGGTGATTGAAAGTCATTTGGTCACCTCTCTCAGGTGATTAAAAGTCATTTAGTCACCTCTGTCAGGTGATGGAAAGTCATTTGCTCTCTCGGGTGATTGAAAGTCATTTGGTAACCTCTCTCAGGTGATTGAAAGTCATTTAGTCACCTCTCTCAGGGGGAACATGCATTGATTCATGTCATCATGTCACGTTGAAAAGTTTAGGAACGAACAGTGATAATGAAAATATAAGAAAAAAATATATGAACTTACCAATTTAGAAAAGACTTGCGCCATGTGCAGGTACAACTGGCCACTCTGAGACTCAACTCTGTCAAGGGAGGTTATCAGATCAGCTATCTTGGAAGCAGCCTGCACCAAGTATAACAAGTTGGTATGATATGTTGGTTTGTTTAGTTTTGGTCCCATCACCCTTAGCTAAACAATTTAATTCAGTTTTCAGTACAACAATAAAAAAAGCATTCATATATTTTTAAAACACTTACTTTGTTTGTTGCACTAAAGAAGGTTAATTATTACCATAAACATTTGAATATGCATTCATTTTATCATTAATGAAGCTTAGCATTCATAGTTTTTTTTGTAATCAAATTGTGAGTGTCTAAATCAGGGTCTCTCATACTTTTTGGGTAATGACACACTAAAAAATATTCTTGAAAAATTTCAAGCCAACTATACCGCTAGAAAAAATGAAAAAATAAAATGGCATACACAAGCGCCAAACGAATCTAATGTCCTGCCCCACGTGAAACACACGTGATTAACAATTTTCGTTGTTTATTTATTTTAAAAATCATTTTGTTTTGCTTAATTTTAAAAATTCATAATAACTTCAGAGCTCAGAACCCAAGCAATTTTAATTGTACTAAATTTCGCGACACACCAGGAAATTTCTCACAACACACTGTGTCGTGACAAACAGATTGAGAAGCACTGGTCTAATTGAAGTTCTAATTATATGAATGAAGTTCTAACTATACCTCGGCATAATTGCCATCTCTACAGAGTGAATGAACTATTTGGTACTCCATAGCCTCAATGCAGTGAATGTCAATTTTTTCTGCTCTGAGAAAGAAAAGAAAGATTTACTGAGAAAGCAAATTTATAATTACATAAAATACTAAATTAATGAACAAAGAAAAAAAAAAGGCTCAGTTAATAAATAAGACTTTCAACAATTAAATAAAAGTTTCATTACCACATGATATTTTCAATTATTGCATACAATTTTCAGAGACTTAGACAAAAACACCATTAAAAATAATAAAAAAGTAGAGGGTCTGTTGGATAGTATGGTAAACTACAGGAACGGCTCAGCTGCAGCCACAACATTTTCACATTTAACAAGATTTAAAAATAAGTAGGAAAACTTCTAAAGCTATAACTAGTCCAGGGTATCAATTCATTGACACTTACCTTTGGGCTGTTTCAAGGGTCTGGTCCCAGTCTTGGAGAGCAAGCTGAAGTTTCATCTTTTCCACGAAAGCAGGGAGAAAATTAGGCTGACTGACCACCACTTGGTTGATGACCTCTAGTGCCCCACTGTAATTATGTTTCAGCTCAAAAAACTTGGCCTTGCCAAAAAGAGCATTCACATTTCTTGAACCATTGCTGGAAAGATGAAGGGGAAAGAGTTGAGGTTTTTATGACTTGAAATAATAAATTAGTACTACAAGCAAAACAAGATTAATGATGATAATTTTAAATGTCAAAACTAGGGCTGGTCCTGATTTAAAAAATTTTGTTTGATTAATCGAAAAAAAAATAAAAAATTGATTAATTTCTATGAATTATATTTCTATAAAGCAAATATAGATCCTGTAAAGTCGCGGTTCGTTATTTCCCAAAATTGGTTAAGTCGCGGTAGTTCCAGGGCTCCCAATTTTTGTGATTTAACACAGCCAATTCGTTCTGATATGCAAGAAATAACATAGAAAAACCTTTGTGTTTATGTATGCACGTCTAAATGAATAATAATACTAAGGTAAAGTATATAAGAAACAAAAAATATAAATTATTAATAAATTGGAGAAAAACAATATTAGAAATATTTTCATACATTTTAATCCTATTTTAATCGATCAAATTAATTTTGATCAATTTAATTTTTTAATGATTTAATCAATAACTTCACAGCCGTAGTTAAAACTTTGAAACCCTTTACCTTTTATATAACTGAAGAAGAAATAAAGTAAATTCTAGCATTTTTTTTAAAGTGGACATATTACTTACGCAAGTGCCTCCTCAAAAAACTTGAAAGCCCTTTTTGCTTCTCGACCACTCATAATTTCAATCCAACCTTTCATTGTGAGCCCCTGATAAAGACATTCAGGTAAAGTTGAAATAATATTGACGATGGACAATATCCTTTCATGTGGCAATTTAAATAATTTCCATCATTAATCAAAATCATGCATTAGTAGTATAAATATATATTTAATGAAAACAACCATTAAAATTATCTCAAATTTATTTCAGAAACAAACTACCAAGTTCTCATCTAAAATTGATTGGCTATGGTAATACTCTGATCATCACATCAAATAAAGATTAATATGATTATAATCAAATTCATTTAAATATAAAAATATTTATAACATGTTAAAAATCTTTGCCACTTGTATAATTATTTGCACACTATACAGAATGGGATTGTTTTAAATAAATTTAAATATCTATTAATTTCCACAATTTTCAATAGTTCAGTAACAAAAAAAAATTAATGCATCAATAAACATTTTTTTAACATTTGAGAAACACATTCAAAGTTAGAGAAGAAAGCAATGCATACCAGTTGTTTAGTTAAAACCTGAAAATTGTGATTCAATAAACAGTGAAGTGTTGCAATTTCAATGAAGGAAAATGAAATGATTGTTGATAACTTAAAATAAAATTTTAATTAGTTTTATATTTCATAACTTTTATTTTTCACTTGTTGGAAAAAAAAAAAAAAGACTTTAGATTAATGTTCCTTCTAAGCTCAAAGTAAAAAAAATGTGTGCAAAGTTGGACAATATCCATTTTTCTGTAAAATAATGTACAAAATTTCCTGCACTGTAATCCTAAACCACTGCACGGTGTTGATCAGATATCTGTGCAGCTCCAGCCATGCAGCTTAAACGCGACTTTGGTGTAGATAGATTTGCAACATAAGAGTTCCACAAAAGTATAAGAGTTGGTTGGAATGACAGGAGAGAATAAGTCAAATAGCTGCGCCGCGCCAAATACAAACCAAACAATTTTCCTGTCTTTTGCTCACATTTTTAAATGTCTGCCTTTTAGTATCAATAGCCTCAAAAATAAATCAGTCCTTTTAGCCAAAACAACACATTAGTGCTCTTAGCTCAAATGACAAATCTGTCCTTTAAGACCATTTGATACATCTGTCTGTTTAGTCTACGTGCTAAATATGTACATTTAGGTTGTATAACACAAGTGTTATTAGAATACTTACATCTTGGTTCTGAGGTGCCATCTTTAACATTCTGTCAATGTATTCCCTTGCTTTTTCATACTTGCCAGTGTTGAACAAGAACAGTCCAGCAAAATACAAGCCCTGTGAAGTGCACGTTTTTTAATTGTATCTCAGTTACATATTCTTATTAGCCAATTTATGACAATTAATATAAAATATTTGAAGACAAAACCATGTCATATAAATGAATTAGTTTTTTAACAAAGAAATTGCAGTCCTATTTTCCCAACTTTCTAAGACAACCATTGCCTGAAATTCATAGTAAATATTTAATTTATTGTAAATGCATATTAAATTTTTATTTTATTATGATTAAGATTTGAAATTGGTTTTTAAATTGAACACAAAGAACAAAGGAAACAGGTGTATGAAAGGTTAACAAACAAAAAAGTTAAACTTTTCAAAATATTTTACCAACTTGCCACAGGTGTATCAAAGGTTAATAAAAATAGAGGTTAAAAATATATCTCTTACAAAACAAATATCTTACCAGCTCACCAGCTTGTTTTCTTTCTTCTTTCAGTTTAGCATCCAAATCTTGAACTGCTTCTCTGTCTATTCATTACACAAAACATCATATATTTTTAGCCAAAATTAGTTACAGATTATTTTAATAGTTACTAAAGATAAACTTATGTTAAATTTACAAAACCCTTCGGCTTAATCCAAAACAGCTAATACTTTTTTAAACAATTAAAATTACAGCATTACTCATTACAAGATCAGTCTTGTTAAATCTGGACCGGATAATCATAACTTCTATTTATCCTTCTTAGTGTATGATTCAGTATGATTCAGAATTAAAAGTTTTTTGGTAAAATCTTAAAAAATTAAATTTCAATGGAAACAAATCCATGACTGAAAAATAATATGGCATCTTAATGATGTACTATTTATCATCGTTGTTTACTCCATAGTTTGACTTACGACTTTTTGAAAAAAAATCTGAGATGAAGGGCAGAGAACTAAACACTTGAGGTGGTGACATCAAAGTGCCTTAGATGTCACTAACGGATTGAGGGGAGGGGAAATCTTACAAATTTGTTAACTCTCTTAAGGAAAAAATTTCTCCCTAATGGAAAGTTAACCAATTAACTGGTCTTTTATTTTTAAACGGTTAACTAGTCCTCAAAAATAGAGTGATCTTAAGTCTTAACAACCTTAATCCTTCCTCATTTGAATTTTGAAATGTTAACTAAGTATTTTTCATTATAAGGTTAATCAAGGATTCATCAAAAGCTGTTAGATGAAACCCATAATGAGACTATGATGCAAGTTAAATTATAGTCATATGGCAAATGACATGATTGAGTTATAAGTAGGGACCAACTGAAAATTGCTCCAGACATTCGCTCTGGCCAGATTTGGGTTTT
Source organism: Radix auricularia (assembly GCA_002072015.1). Lineage (NCBI taxonomy): Eukaryota > Metazoa > Mollusca > Gastropoda > Lymnaeidae > Radix > Radix auricularia. The sequence continues at coordinate 198,189 of MUZC01004642.1, read as the reverse complement.
TGGAACTAATCGCCTCGGCAAATAGTGCCTACGCAAATAGCCAAATATCTATTATAAAAAATACCTAAAAAAACAACAATTTTTTAATTTGATAAATAGCAAGATTAGAATACCTTCAAATTGATAAAATGTAACATAATTATAGAAATTAATGATTTGAAATTATAAAGATGTAAAGTTAATAAACTAATTTTCTATGACAATTTCCTGCTTACTTCTAGCGACTACCCGAACGCTGCAATTTTTACTAATGTTGATGATTTAGGATTGAAGACTTTGCTGTGCTTTATTGCTAAAGCTAACAACCCTGGTACTTGGTTCGTAACCTGATCCTGCAAATAGTACCTCTAACTATTGGGAATTGGTACCCTGTAGAAAATGTCTACCCGGTTGGTCCCTAGTTATAAGCATGGAATACAACGCCTATATGGAATAAATATAGAGAAAAGAGTTACCCATGGTCTGTGATTTCCTGTGAGCCAACATAAGAGCCATGGTAGCACACAGATTCACATCTCTCTTGTCTTTCAGAACTTCAAGCTCTCTCATTCCTTCCTGAACTCGATCTAATTGTTTAAAGGAAAAGAAGCAATTAGTTACAGTTACATATTTGTAAGTGTTCAAGAATATTGTTGGTCTATAAAGCAGTCAATATCTAAGAGTAAAAGAATTAGATTATTTAAGTTTTAACATTTATGAAATTTATTTTGCGAAAAAGTTCACAATACTTACTTTGCAAAACTTTTGCAAAGGCCACAAAGAATTTAAGGATAGGATCATTTCCATAGCGCTGAAGACCTTCTGTTGCTGATGCTTCCATGTGCCCAAAGTAGCCCGCTTGGCAATAATAGTTTATTTTAGCCTAAAGAGAAATGTTCCACATCAAAATTTGCGTATGTACTATGTACGTACTACGTACATAGATATGAAGGGTCGGCTTTGTTTTTATGTCGCATAAGTTTTTACAAGGATAGATGGATCTTGACCAAACTTGGCACATATATCCAACAGTATCCAGATTAAAATCTAGAGGGGTTTTTAAGTTTTTAACTTTACATCAGTCACCGTTTGGGGCCGGGGCCCATTTAATTTTTAAATTACTATATAATTTAAATTGCAAATGAACATTTTTATTATTTTAATGAACCTATTTTGTTCTACACTTTTAATTTGATTTTATTTTTTATACTTTTCTATAACTGAATTTGAACCACTTCACAACATGCATAAATAGGCCTGAAATCATTTTTGTTACAATTTTGTTACGATCGAAAGTTTATTTTAATTATTTTTTGTATATAATTTACTATTTATCTCAACTTCCAATATCGAATACTGCTATAATTTAGATTTGTGTTTAAACAATGACAATTACAAAGAAAAAATTACAAATACAAAAAGGTTAAATAGACATGTTTATAAAGTGACAATAATCAAAGAATTGAGAGCAAGATCAAAAATTTACTTTTAAAGGTAAGTTATGATAGATTTTTTTTTAAACAAATTACTAAAGTCGTCGTGATGTATACTATGTACTATGTTCTATTTCAAAAGTATTTTCATAATTATGTCATATCAAATTAGTACTCATACCATTAGTCTATTATTTTTTTTTCATAGTAGTCATATTCAAATTATTCACGTTTGAAAGGGTTTTCCTAAAATATGTCTAGAATATTCTAATTTTATCTTTGCAAGATATCTGTTATTTTTTAGCCTTTTTTATTGGGAGAACTTTTAATGCATTACCCCAATTATTTATTCAACCTTGAATATAATATTAGCCTTATTATTTAATTAATTCAGGTATAATCTAAAATGTTATAGAAAACTCCTTAATTTTTTTATTTGTTTTGTGTGCCTGATCTCATTTATTTTTTCACGGATTATAATGGGTCACGTTTTCAAACTTTTAGCTTATTTTTTTATCAGTCAAATAATTTAATAGTAGTCTTATTATTCACTTTATTTAGTTAGGGTTATCTAAAATATTCCAGAAATATTCTAAACTTTACTTTTCGCAGGATCTCTGTTATTTTTTAGCCCATTTTATAGGGAAAAATTGTTAAGTATTAACCCCATTATTTTTACAATTGAATGTAATATTGGTCTTATTATTCACTTGATTTAGGTATGCTAAAAAAGATTCTAGACACATTTGTGATCTCATTTGCTGTAAGTGTATGTAATTTATAACAGAATTTGATTTGAGGAATATGAAAGTTTTCTCCGAGTGTTTTCATGACGGATTAACAGTTTGGTAAACCTCAGGGGTTATAATGTCTAAAATATTAATATTCTAGAAAATTCATTTTTTTAAATCATTATTTAATTTTTTTTTGCAATATCTTCGTTAATAATAAGTCTATTTTACAAGGAGATGTTTAAAGTTTTAAACTAGAGCTGTTATCGCTTAATTTAAAATTAATCTTGAACTTTTGCAAAATTACCGAATAATTAATCGATAATTTTGATTTAAGTTAAAAATAAGATGTATGACGTCATTAACTGAAAATTTCAAGGGAAGTAACAAAAACAGACAATTGACATTTTTTTAATTTAAATATAAGTAGTTCAATATAAAGTCAATGAATTTAAATTTTGTTATTGTTAATTAAGGAAAAACAAATGTTTAATTGCTTATACATTTTCCTTATAAAACAGCTTATTTTAAAGTTTACACTTTAAAAATCTTTTTTTTTTATGGGAGACATTTGTACGTAAAAAAAGCAAATTATTGTTAATTATTAATAATTAATTATTTATTAATAAATTCACGTTACTAAATAACATATTTTGCCTAATTTTAAACTCTATTTTATCTATTAAAATAATTTTAATCAATAAAAATGTTAACGAATTAATCGAGAAATTAATAGATAATTTCCGCAGACCTATCTTAAACCAAATTTTTGTCAGACTTTGAATATAAAATACTCTTATTATTTGTATAGTCAAAACTATTTATCGGAACACATATGAAGATGCAGATTAATAATAAACATTATTTTGTGTTTGATGAAATATAGCCAAATTTGGTAGATACCTTTATAATACGACCTGGAACGGGATCAAACAAGAACAGATGATGAAAACCATAATAGGATATCACATAGCGATCCCATAATGCAATGGGATCATAGTGGGGTAAATAAATGCAAATTGAAGTATGGGATCTGATCGGGTGAAGGGATTTGACAAAAATTGGATCTTTTTGGGATCACACTGTGGTATGTTATCTCATCAAAATATGGGATCGCTTTGGTTTAAGAGATTCAACAAAGTATGGAATTCCCTTACACTAGGGGATAATAGTGGTGAAAAGGATTCGATCAAGAACTGGATTTCATTATGAAACAGGATACTACTGGGATATGTGAACCCATCTATGCATCACATTGTAAAATGGGTATGAGATCCCATTATGCAACATGATCATAATTTGGCATGAAATCTCAATGAAGTAGGACATAATATGGGGGAAAGCGATTTTACCAAAAATGGGATACTTTTCTGCAATGAGATAATACTGAGCTATGTGATCTTTTCAAAGTAAGGTATTTTAAAGGGAAAAAGGATTTACTTTATGAATGGGATCCCATTACTGGCATTATGCAGCAGGATCATAATGATCATGATGAATGGGGGGTGTAATCTAAAAATAAACAACAACATGGAATCATATAGGCGGAAAGTAGTTTGACCTAGAGCAGGATCCCATTTTTCAACGGGATAGTAATGGGTGGGGTAAAAAATTGTAGTGGCGTAGCTGGATGAGGGGGAGGGGGGTTAAAATTGAAACCCCCCCGGGCTCCCAATTAAGGGGGTGCCCAAAAGAGTGTCTGAAAAGATTTTTTTACATTAAATATTATATATTACGCCATCTGTCAAAATGAGGGGGGCCCCGAAAAAAGCCAAGCCCCATAGGCCCCCAAATCCTTAGCTACGCCACTGCAAATTTGGATCCTTAATGGCAGTACTGCAGGCCCAGGCAAAACCTTGTATATATATATTATACCATGGCACACAGTTGTCAAAGAGTGTGTCATAGTTGAATTAGTTGCAGAGGAACAAAGAATGGAGGAGGCTGCAGACAGAAGAGCTAGGAGAAAGGCCAAAACATTTGGAAGCACAGAACTCGTGTGTAAAAACTGTGGTAAAGACTGTCACTCAAGGATAGGACTGCACAGCCACCCAAGGAAAGCAACCCAACCCAACAGCGACGCCGATGGTGATGCACCGCCGTCTAGTGAGACAGAAGGATGACGAATGTAATTTTTTATAAATATATTATATCAGCTAGTAAATCATTAAAATTAAATGTAAACTATTATCATTAAAATTAGCCAAATTGGTAAATATGAAGAATTTCAACCATGACATCACATTCATTATCAGTGGCCATTTTGTTGTTATGGCACATCCTTTAAAAAAAGCTAAAAATTAAAATTCTATAGCTAGGCCTATACCTATACCTAACCCAAACCTTTAATTTTCAAAAAAATCTAAAGCTATACCTAACCCAACCCTAAACTAAAACCTTCCATTTTTGAAAATCCTTTTTTAGAATTTATAGAACTCTCGTTTCCAGCAACTGATAGCGTCGTGACGTCACGGTCGAGATACTTCACTTTAGCCAAATTGTTACACTTAAAGTACTTACCTTACATTTACATTATATCTTAAAATACTCAAATCAGAATCAGATAACCGGCCGTGTGTGTGGTGAGAGTGTTAGTTAGTGTGTTACACACTACTATCTACTGTGTCAGTGTTGTCTTGTAACATTTAATAATTTAATTATAATAATTTTAATAATATAATTATTCAATAAATGGTTGATTGATAAATACTTACTAGGGTAACTGGATCTGCTTCTGCCATTTTTTTTTTACTACAAACAAATAGTAGTTAGTAGGCCTATTCCTCTGGGAAATAAAATTAATACCACCTTCGATTAATCATGGACAAGCAATTTAGAAAGTTTACATTGGTTACTCTTCAGTTAATCCAACAGCCAACAGTGAACAGTCTTCTATAAAATATTTTGTCGATGCGCATGTCAGGAAAAAAGTGTCTATTTTGTGTCCAAGAAACTATGATCCACTTTAACAATGGAGACGATATATTTTCCTAAACTTAAACTAATATAGTCTAATGTAGAAATGATATTTTAAAATAAAATTTAAAATTTTTTGGTCGGGGCCGTTTTGACCGGGGCCGTTTTGTCAGGGGCCGTTTTGTCAGGGGCCGATTTGACCGGGGCCGTTTTGTCGGGGCCGTTTTGTCAGGGGCCGTTTTGTCGGGGCCGTTTTGTCAGGGGCCGTTTTGACGGGTCACCAGCTGGGCCAGTTCCAAAATGTCCCACTGTTCCGACTGTTCCACCGTAATTCTGTTACTACTGTTAGTGGGTTTTAGTACTGACATGAACTTAGGCGCTCCGTTGCTATTCGACATTCTTTTCTGGATTGCACTGACTGCATTGGTATAAAATGCAAGAACATCAACATAAAACTTTTCAAAAATCGATGTATCATCTACTTTTTGACTTTTTGCAGCTGTAGTTTAGTTTGATAACCAATGAATATTTTATCGCGTGATTTAAAATTTGTAGGCCTACTTTCCTAGCTGTTCAGAAACTCTTACAGTTCATAGATAGAGTGCGGGGTGCCACTAAAACAATTTAAGTTATTTAAGCATTAAAATTTGAATTAAGAAAATAGATATCACAAAAATGATTTACTGATTTTTTAAAATATTGATGTTCCACGTTTTGTCAATTTTTTTTTTTTTTACGGACGTCTTAATAGCCTAAGGCATATTTTCTAAATAAATGAATTTGTATGAAATGAATCTTTATTTAGTTAATTCTAATTTGTAATTTTAATTTCCTTTCCAGGGCTAGATTCATTCAACCCCATCTTTACATTGGAAGAATAGGCAGAACTTGTTCAGTGTGTTCAGCAGATGGAGAAAATGCTTTTTGGCCTAAACTCCTATGAGTTGAGAAAACTTGCCTTTGAGCTGGCTGAAAAAATAAAAAGGCTCATAAATTTAATAAAGAGTTGGGGGTGGGTGGTTACGACTGGTATCAGGGTTTTATGTTTAGACATGACAAACATTTGTCACTGAGAAAGCCTGAAGCGACATCTGCAGCCAGAGCAATGGGCTTTACTAAAGTAGCCGTTAATACGTTTTTCGGGCTTCTTGAGAATGTCATTGATGAAAATAAAATTGATGTCGAAAGAGTATGGAACGTCGATGAAACTGGCATTTCTGCTGTTCCTAAGTCACTGTCAAAAGTTATTTCCACAAAAGGAAAAAGGCAAGTTGGCTCTCTTACATCTGCAGAAAGGGGTCAACTTGTTACAGCTGTAGTTTGCTGTTCGGCAAGTGGGAGATACATGCCCCCGATGTTAATCTTTCCCCGTCAGCGCATTAAGGCAGAGTTGATGGATGGAGCACCTCCTGGTGCTTGGGCAGAATGCCACCCAAGTGGATGGATCCAGACTGATTTATTTATAAATTGGCTAAAGAAATTTTATATTATACACAGGAACCACAAAAGATTCACCCGTTCTTTTAATATTAGATGGACATGCGAAACACACTAAAAGCATAGAGCTTATTGGTATTGCCAAAGAGAATGGTGTCATTCTCCTTTGTTTGCCTCCACACTGCACTCACAAAATGCAACCTCTTGACATTTCGTTTATAAAACCATTGAGTACATATTATGACCATACTTTAAGGAAATGGTTAAAAGTTAAGAACAAATCCTGGGCGTGTGGTAACGCAATTTCAAATTGCATCACTGTTTGGTGCGTCATATCTTGATGTTTCTACCATGACTAATGCAATCAATGGATTTTTAAAAAGCAGGTATTTGGCCAGTGGATAGGTCAGTATTTACTGATGCTGATTTCATGGCAGCGGTAGTAACAGACACGAGCATTATCTCTGAGGATACAGAAGGTTTTGTTACCACAGATTCAGCTCCTACTCCTACCACTGTCTCTGCTCCTGCCACTGAACCTTCAAGTAGCACATGCACCACTGAACCTTCAACTTCAAGTAGCACATAAACCACTAAATATTCAACTTCATGTAGCACACCAACCACTGAACCTTCAACTTCATATAGTACATCAACCACTGAACTTTCAAGTTTTGCAATCTCGTCACGTCATTTGCTCCCCATCCCAAAACAAGCTCAAAGAAAACGTATTTCCAAACAAAGAGGAAAAACGGCTATTTTGACTTCTTCGCCTTATAAAAAATCTTTAATGGAAGCCAAAGAAAAAAAGAATTCAAGGCAAAAGAAATCTGTACAAAAAATCAAATGAAGACACAGCATGCCTCTATTGTGAGGAGCTTTACTCCAGTAGCACAGAGAGTTGGGTCTCATGTCCAGAGGGCAAAAGATGGGCCCATTATTCTTGTGCAGGCATTGATGAAAGTAACAAAAAACCTGACTTTTTGTGTGAGCTATGTACTAGCAGTGATTCATCATCTTGTTTTTTGAGTTCTTCCTTTGCCCCGTTTTGCCCCATGCTTGGGGTAAAATGGGGTTTTTATGTTAAATATTTTTTAAATTCAATAAATCAATAAATTTACATCCTTTTGACTTATTGTTTTGTAAAAATATTGTCTATGTTGTATTCTGATGTCTAAAAAATTATTTGTAATCATTTTATTTAATTTTGTGACTTAAATAGGGTTTCATTATTCATTCTTAAGTACCCCATTTTACCCCAGTTTCTCATATCTTGTCCAAAATTGACTAGAGTAACAGCAACATCATTAAATTACTCATACAACCTAGAAACATTTAGGGATAGAATAATAAAGAGTGACATTAAAGTAGTAATTATACATTGGGAAATTGATTATAATTTTAAATGACAACTCAAATATACTTCAATACATTACTTTGATTTATATATGGATTAAAACATTTTTCTTGTGTCATAGTCATTTGCAAGAAAAATTACTGATTCTTCTTCGCTTCTAGAGTTCGGGCGTGAGATTATTTGTATTAACATACAAGAAAATCCAACACACTATCAACATTTAATTTGCTAATAAAAATACAAGACTTCATATGAACCATGGATAAATGTAGGACGCAAGGAGCGTAACATATAAAATACGATATACAGAAGGTTTTTGCATAAAATTAGTTTCATGCAGATCCAATTACATTTTAATGGGGTTTTTAATGTAATTAAGGGAAAATTATTTTAAAAATACTGCAAGTTTAGACATTTACAGGAGGCTGCCACATTACTGTGGACCAAGAATGAAAAGATAAAGGCTTTCCAAAGATAAAACACCCGTTTCGCATTTTTTAACGGGTCGGATACTTGACATTTACGCTTATCCGGGTCAGTAGTTCACAACAATTATAGCTTGTACTTTATTTAGTTAATAAATTTGATTAATAAGTAAATTTGATTTTTAAGTAAATGTTTCTTTAATATTAACAAAGAAAGAGACGGAGGCTAATTAACAAAGTGGACTTGGATCGGTTTAGTTGTGGCTACATTGGCTCTGGTTTGGTACTTTGGGCTTGGATTGCATACTTATTTTTTACAGTACAGACTGGTTGTTAAGGCATACCAATTGTCATCTTGTTTGATTTGATTCTATTTAAAGCTATATTATTATTTTAAAATATGAATTATTATTATTATTTTTTGGTTAAGCGGACAAATCATTATTAACTCTTGATGAACATATTGTCGTGCCAACAAAATCGATTCCAAGAGCATGCAGCTTGATATTGTTAGCAAGTTGTTTAGAGATTATTTAGGTCAAAGCCTCGTTTAGAAAGTGTGACATTTGTGTACTGCGGCTGCGTAAAAGTATCGAGAAGAGATCTGCACTTTTTTGGTTCATTATTCATTCACTGTTTATGTCAGAAAATTTTAACTTTCACACTTAAAATGGCGATTTGACAATTCTCACTATGGTAAATTAAGAGGACGGAGGTACATAAACATTCACCTTTTAATCTTTTATATCTCTGCAGTCAAGCTTTTGTATGAATAGGCTACAATCATAAATTAAAGTGAAAGGGGAAATGAAACCTCGCCGGAGAATCATAAAGTCCTGTTGAAGTTTTGTCGAAAATAGTAATACTGTAACAATGAACAATCAATAATAAACTGGCAATAATATTATAATATAAATTTTCTTGCTGTTGTTTTAGATGTATTTTGGTTGAATTTAAACAAAACAGTCCATTTTAAAATACATACATAGTCATAGTTATAGTCTATATGTAAATATGTTTCATGTCACGACAGTCATGTCCATGGTCCATGTCATAAACACTTGGACTTGATTTATCCTATCACTATCAATCAATCAATGTACCAGTACCAACTATATAAAATATTATAATTCAATTAATTCTTATTGTCTATTATAAACATCAATACTTTACTTTACTTAGTTGATTTTGACAAGATAAAGATAGTAGGCCTATTTTGGCTTTGGTTTGATAGTTTGAATAAGACAATAAGGGGGTCAAGACTCAATAGTGATAGTGTCAATACTCAATGAGTGATGTGGATGGTGATTGTAATGAGTAATGAAATGCCAAAATAATCATTCAAAAAAATAGTCTGTTGTTAGCATTGCAACTATTTTTAAAAAAAAATCAACAGTTTGTTATAGTTACCGATTGCTTATTATATTAATATTATTATTATTAACAAATTTTTAATTTTTAAAGTTAGTACATTTTTAATTTCAGAATAAACACCAGTTATGTCATGTCTGTTAAGACATTTCATTTTCAGGGCAATTAATGAATTAAATGAATTAGGCCCCTCTTAATTTTTAAATGAATATCATTAAAAAAAATAATATGATCAATGTCAATAATATGGCAATGTGCATATTTTATTTTATAAGTTGAGATTTATAAGGGCGGCTGGATAGCTAAGTCAATAGTGCGCTCACCTCACAAGCTGAGGGGTGTGGGATATAGAGCATGTTAAAGCCATAATAAAAATGTTAATTAATGATTATTTCTAAAAAGTCCTCCGCTGAGCTGGAGAGGAGATGGGCACAGACAAGGTCTACCAAGCCCAGAGAAAGCTCTAATAGTAACATTAGAACCCCTAAGGACACTTGGGTCACTTACCACCACTAGGTTAAGAGACAAACATTTTTAAAAAAGACAATAATATTAACTACCAATTACTGTCTTATATTTGAAGTCAAAGTTTCAGCCAGGTAAAATCTTTGACTCTGGCCCTGACAGCTGAGGAAATTTTAATATTTTCATTTAATAATATAAAATTGTATGGAATTTTAAAATATGAAATTGGTCTCTGATAATTCTAAAGTTGATAGTTTTTATTCCTACCAAAGTCTACACAAAACTTTCATAATGAAAACTACATTTCAAAATTTGATCCCCATTCCTAATGAAACTATTGTCATAATATTTCAGACATTTACCTGACACTATTTTTTTTTGTAATTGGGCTGTGTTCACTGAAACCGTCAAACTGGCGGACCAAGGTGATAACGAAACATCATCATCTCCTGACAATTCAAGGATGGCGGTGTGTAGAGTACCAACACCGCCTCCCCCTGATGTGTCCTGTCCTGTGGCAGATAACTGGTGTTATACACAGGTTAGTTTTTTTCCATAGACATTTAGCATAAATATAAATATGATATATGATTGTTTTTAGTCAGCTTTAATTCTTTAAAAGTAGGATTTAGCTTTGTAATTGTAAAGAAGAGGGTGCACTACATAGGTTTATATGATAGTTTTGCTGAAATTAACTAAACCTAACCCTTTAATTAATTTTGTCAAGATAATTACCCTTATTTCCTCTCTTATTTTATAGTTCTTAGAATATAAAATGCCATTATTGTTAAGGGGTCCTCACTCTCCCATATTGATAACATAAATACATCAGAATACCGCCTTCTTTACTTTATCATTGGTTTCTTATGAAAATTAATTAGTTTTAGGGTATCATTACAGTAAAATTAGAATACTGTGACATGATTTACGTAAAAACCTGACATAATAATTTAGGTGAATGCTGGTTACAGTTAATTACATTTTTTTGTTTGTTTATTTACAGGTTAAGGTAATAAAATTCTCTTACATTTGGACCATCAACAATTTCAGCTTTTGTAGAGAAGAAATGGGTGAAGTTTTAAAGAGTTCAACATTTTCTGCTGGAGCGAATGACAAACTAAAGTGGTTAGTAGTAATCAAACTCACTTCAATCTTATAATTGTCATCATCAACTTTAGATGCAATTTCTGATACAATGCGGCGACAAGTGACATTGTTATTGAAACGTAAATGATTTTAATTATGATTGCAAAGTGGAATTAATTTTACCTATGACACTTGCAGAATCAGAAAATTAGAACAACAAACAACTTTGATAACTGTTTATATGCCACCTTTCTCATTTAGTTTTACACACTTGTTTATCTGTTAACTATTTTAATCTTGCCATAGAGTGAAGAGCATTGAGAAGTATTTTAGAATTGTACACTAAAATATGATTTACATTTACAAAAATACATTTTTGGTTAGATTTAGCTCTGTATACTTCAGTCATTGAATAAAGGTACACATACAATTGTCAAATGTTTGCACATTTCAAATGCATTGAGAGGGAAGTTGGGTAAACCTAGAAGTAAACTGTGATGTACATCAGATGAGGTAGATAATTCTCAACTGCTCATGAATGTGTGCATCAGATTTTGACACTAAGTACTACTTAACATCACTGTTAAAGTTTACCTACAATACATTTTAATATAAATGTACGTACAGTACATTTTAATATAATTGTTTTGCTAATTGTCTTTCAATATTTTAGGTGATAATGATGAAAGCCTCTTTCCGGGCTTAATGCAAGTTGGTCAGTCTGCCATTCCCCAGTTTATGCTTTACAAAAGAAAATATTTAATCATTCAAGCAGCAACTGCTTTCATTCTTGTTATAAAAATTGTACAACTTCACTTTTTTGTTAAGATACTGTTTTAGTGTATCTGTCCCTGAAAAAAAAAAAAGTATGTAATTTCAAATGATTAAGAACTGTTTTACTATTTTAATGATAAAAAGAAAGGATTCACATTATTTTCATTTTGTACAGGAAATCCTAATTTTCAACATGTGGCGACATGATGCAAAATTGTATTGATCTATATCTAAAAGAGCGTTCTTGCGTAAAGTTTACAACTATCAATAATCTTTTAAATCATCTCTGCCTAATAGATAGGTTAAAATTACGAAAGACATGGGGATATTGTATAAAATTTGAAAGCTAAGACATTGCACAAAGTGATTTGCTTAATATAAAAAATACTTGGCGCTTGCAGGGAGAAATGGTTGGGAAAAACACGAAAGGAAGCTGTTAGATCTCAGCATCAGAGTGATATTTGTGTATATTTGATTGAATTAAAAAAATAACTTGAGAGCCATGCAGCAAAAAGCCTACAATAGGGTATACTCAGTGGCGTAGCTAAGAGAGGGGGTCTAAATTTGAAAATCCCCCGGGCCCCCACTTGAGGTGGGTCCTCAAATGAGTTTCTGAAAATATTTTTTTACATTAAATATTATATATTACGCCCTCAGTCAAAATGATGGGGCACCCAAAGAGGCCTAGCCCCCCCCCCCCCCCCCCCCCCCCCCCCCCCCCCCCCCCNCCCCCCCAAAACCTTAGCTTTGCTCGCAACTGGGTATACTTTTTAAAAAAATTATATTTTAACACTATCATGAATTTTTAAATACTTTTTTTAAGTATGTTCACCTTACAATTATTTTTTTTAACCTGGTTTCTTTCATAAGAACATGCACAATTTCTTTTTTTAAAAAAATAAATTATATTTTATTTTAGGTGCTTGAGGGTAAATCCTAAAGGTTTGGATGAGGAGAGCAAAGACTACCTTTCCTTATACCTTTTATTAGTTTCATGCAACAAAAGTGAAGTTCGAGCAAAGTTCAAATTCTCCATATTAAATGCAAAACGAGAAGAGACCAAAGCAATGGGTAAGTGTTGCGATTTTCAGATTATTTTTGAGAGCCTTTTAGGAGAGGATTTTCTTTACCAGGCTAATGGACCACTTCGGGAACGAGTGGTACCAGGAGTGGGCTGACAATACAACTGTCAGGTGTGTAATTGCTAACAATCCCAGGCCGAGTTCATCAGACCAGTGGTGGAGTTTGAGTTGCAAACACCAGAGTTTAGTGACTCAAATGCAAACCAAGCACTGCCCAGCTAACTCATTTTTCAACAGGCTAGACCCTAACAGCAACTCAAACTGTCGTCATCGCAGCCTTATCTCTTAACAGTACTACACCTGTTAACTTTGTGTCCCGCGCAAGACATAGCTAGGGAGGTTAGGGAGGCTTAAGAGTTCAGCATGAAGACAATGTTGTATGGCACTGTTCAGTGGATGAAGCAGGTTGCCCAGGTATTATCCAAGGCCTTAAGAGACGTCTCAGACATAAAGGATTTGAAGAAGAAGAATGAGAGGATTTAATTTATAATAAATATAATTTCAATAGAATGATCTCAGTTTAGTGAGTCTGATTAGTAATTAGTATTAATTAGTCCTAGTGATTTGAAATAGACTTTGAGCCAGGCTCAGGGGTTGGGCAAGGTAGATTTTATTCACTGATTATCAGTATCAGTTAGAACTAATAAATTTTATAGATACAAATCATACTTTCCTGAACTGTGTATAGCCACAGACCCATAAAACTCTTGTGTGTTTTTCTAAATAATAAATTATTGAAAATACTTCAGGCTGTAATAAATATTGTTGACCTATAATTGCTTTCAAAGACCAATTTGTATTAAAAAGCTTTAACAAACTATACATTCCTAAAAATATACACAACATGTCTACCACATTTCATAAGTTTTTATATCAATTCACATTGAGGGTAACCTGCTCCTTCTGCTGGGAAGTGCCATTGTATTATTGTATTTATATGGTTATTTCTAACAGTTCATCTATTTTTAAAAATTGTTACAGAGAGTCAGAGAGCTTACAGGTTTGTCCAAGGAAAAGACTGGGGTTTCAAGAAATTTATTCGCCGAGATTTCTTAATGGATGAGGCAAATGGCTTATTGCCAGATGACAAGCTTACAATATTCTGTGAGGTAAGCAAAATAAAAAACATAAAATTTTAACAAAATGTGAGTTATGATTAATCTTGTGAAAACTCAGACCTGTTAACTGAAATTTAATAAGAAGAAATTAGATGGTAAAACAATGTCACTTTTTTAAAATTAATTTATAATCAATGTTATATGAAGAATAATTTTAATAATTTATTGTTTATTAACTAATGTTTTTTATAATAATATAAGTTAAATAAAGCAACTTAACTTTCAATTTAATTGCAGTATGTCGTAAACTTGAAATGTAACCAATAACCAAATGATTTCTTTTAAAATTATAATTTCTTTCTGGATTTACTCAATAGCTCCTGAAGGGCTACTTCCATAACTATTTCATATTCAGAACAAAAGGGAAGCAACTTTGTTAAGCTTTTGATTCCATTAGTAAAATACTTTTCTTTTCTTAAGATATTCGCTTATATTAAAAAATAAAATGATTAATAATGCTTTAATATTAATGTAACATGCACTGCGAAATAATGACGATTAAAGAATTAAATTGCGATTTTCGAAATCCTCGGGTGAATACATACTCGATAGAGATGCGTCAAACTAATTCACACATTGATGAAAATGAAACAAGAAATAAACATCCAGTGATTTTTATTGAAATCTCGTAGAATCACACAATAAATGGAAATCTTGTGGAAAAAATGATTTCGATGCCATTTTTAACTAAATAACTAAAAATGCGAGAGTGCGTAGCTATGCGTACTGATGCATCTGGATGCATCTGTACAGACCCCTATAAGGGCGCATTTAATCGCACCAGGAGCTAATGAGTTAAATATTGCTAATTATTAATAAAATCACTTTTTCTCTATTCTAGGTAAGTGTGGTAGGTGACACAGTGAATGTTTCTGGTCAGTCTAACTGTACTCCTGTAAAAGTTCCAGAGTGCAGGCTCAGTGAAGACTTGGGTCAGCTATTTGATCGCTCATCATTCAGTGATGTGACTCTTTGTGTAGGAGGTCGTGAATTTTTGGCACATAAAGCAATTTTAGCAGGTTTGTAATAATTTCTATATGCACATTAACATTTAAAGCCCCATAAAGTTTTCGGTAAACTTCTGCCCCAGACCCATTAGGATTTCCTGTATTGCGATTAACCGGTTTTGAAATATTAAAAAAATTGCTGAAAATTTATTTATATAATTATTGTCATACTGACTAGGATAATGGTTATTTTACGTATCCAAGTGACCGTCATAAGTTTAACTCTTCTTGTGCCATAAGGTTTTTGTAAAACTTCCACCTCAGTGCCGTAAGAATTTCCCGAATTGCGATCAACGGGTTATGAAATTTAAAAAATTGTGTAAAATCCATTTGTATTATTTATTATTGTCATACTGACTTCATCTCTTAGGATAAGAATGGTTATTTTATGTATCCAAAAGACCGTATTGGGTTTAAAACTATTTTTACCTGCAGTTTAGTGCTATTATTTTAGTAATAAAGTATAGCAACATTTCATAATCGGTTGATCGCAATACAGGAAATACTTACAAGAGTTTGGCGAAAGTTTACTGAAAACATTTTAGGGCTTTAAACGTAATGCTGCATTTTGCTAAGAAAAATTATGGTAATTTTTAAATTAAGAGACACTTAACTTTCAACATTTGTAGCATCGACAAAGAAAAGGTTGTGTTTTGTCTTTCAGCTCGATCTCCTGTTTTTAATGCTATGTTCGAACATCAGATGTCAGAGAGTAAGCAGGTGAGTTCTTAAACTGAATTAATTATTACGTTAATATTCATTATTAAGAATGAATGCTCCCACTAAACTAAAAATTGGCCAATTTGTGATTAACTACAATCCACTTACTATAATGTCCACCCACCCCATTCCCTGATTAACGCATCGCATACCTAACTTTCCCATCAGATCATCTCCATCACATTTACCATATTTCTTGCTGAGGTATCCTTCTGAATTTGGCCTCCATTTTCCTAAAATGACTGTTAAACTCTTTCATCACCATTCTTCAGCAATGTCAAATAATATTCACCTCCACAAATAAAATAAAGCATAGTTAAGACATCACAAGTTAAGCTTGCACTTCTGTTACACTGTTTATTTAAAGTTCTTGTGGGAAAAATAGTGATTTTGAACCAACAACAAAGAAAACACTTTGCCTTGCACCAGAAATTAAGTTAATATAGATTAGATTGATTAGATATACATGTTTGTGTTTTAAATAAATTATTAACAAAATTAAATTGACTGGGGTCTTTTGCAAAAGGGATCAATGATACAGAAACAAATATTTTTTACATGGTTTCCGTTCAGTTGGGAATACAGACAATCACCAATAATTCCAGAAATTGTTTTCCAGAAAAAACAAGAAATTTTCTGGCAAATCAGAATAATAAAAAGGTGTTCTGAAGCACTTCTCTCGCGTCATTTATTAGGTGCTATTATAATAGGTTCTACTTGGGTAGAAATAGTACTTTAACTTTAGGGGCTTTTAAATCTATAAAATCATAATTTTTGCACTTACATGTTTAAATATTTACTAACTATATTGTGCCATTTCTAGAATCGAGTAGATATTCAGGATGTGGACCATGAAGTCATGAGAGAAATGTTGAGATTTACATATACAGGCAAAGCCCCCAATTTAGACAAGATGGCAGATGATCTTTTAGCAGCTGCAGATAAAGTAAGCCATGATGTAAAAACAGTAAATCCATATTTAAATAATTAAAGCAGTGTTAAACTTAATTATTTTGTATTCAACAGATATTGTTAAATTTCTTTTAATGGCATTTCTTTTTTTCTCCCAGTATGCCCTAGAGAGGTTAAAGGTTATGTGTGAAGAAGCATTGTGCTCAAATCTTACAATAGAAAATGTTTGTGACATCCTCGTTTTAGCAGATCTACACAGTGCAGAGCAGTTAAAAACTCATGCCATTGATTTTATAAATAGGTAATGCTCCTTCATTTTAAAATAATATTTTTTATTTTATTAAATTGATGTTTTGCCATTAAATATACACTATTGAATATTAATATGGAAATAGAATCAATAGATAATCATGACTGTATGGTAACAAATTTGAGAAATTTAGGGTAAGAATTTGTTTTTAACCCATTCAATCAGGGAAGCATAGAAATTCTATAAATTGAAATGACAAGTAAGAGGGAACTACTGTACTACCTTGACTGCTGAGTTTTAAAAAAGTAAAATAAAAGATTGGCACTCAAAATTTGTTGCTTTATGCATGGTTTTAACTATATCGTTTCCCAGTGCGTATGTTATATACATTCTTTAAAATTTAAACTTTTCAACTACCAAATGATCATACTGATAAAAGAAGAAGATCAGCCTTTCAAGCTATTGCTCCTCATAAATTCAATGACAATAATAATTAAAGAATGACGCTAATTTAGCAAATATTAATACAATGAAAGGGCCAAACAGTCTGTGATGTAATGAGCTAAAAATAGATTAACAGAAACACTACTGTACTTAAACAGTTGTTGAAGAATTGGTTTTTTAAAACTCTTAATGTGTTTAAGTGCGATAATGTGCGCCTCATTGTTATTACCTCTTTAGAAATGAAATTACAGAAAATAAAAACTCTTCAGTGCGTGAAAGAAGATGTATTTGATTTCCGGCAGTGGCAGCCGTTTCCCTCGCTAGTGTAATCTCTTGATTCGCAAAGTTTTTTGGAAGTTTTTACGGGGTTTTTTTTGCAGATGTGATTTTGCTATACTTTATCACTAAAATAATAGTACTAAACTACAGGTAAAAGTAGTTATAAACTCCATATGGTCTTTTGGATACATGAAATAACCATTCTTATCCTAAAAGATGAAGTCAGTATGACAATAATAATATAAATGGATTTTTCGCAATTTTATTGATTTCATAACCAGTTGATAGAAATTTGGGAAATTCTTACGGGTTTGAGGCGGAAGTTTTCCAAAAACCTTATGGCACATTTAAGAGTTAATAAACCTGCAGCACAAAAAAAAATTTCTCTGGTATTGTGAATAAAAATTGATTTAAAAAGACAAATGGACACAAAAAACATGAAAAGTGAGGTTGAGCATAATTTTTATTAATTAAACTCTTTAAAATTCTGACTTAAGTGTTTTCTCTCTTGTCCCCAGTCATGCCACAGATGTTATGGAGACCACAGGATGGCGTTCCATGATTCAAGCTCACCCGCACCTCATTGCAGAAGCTTTCCGTGCACTTGCCAGTCAACAAAGCCCACCATTAGGCCCCCCGAGAAAGCGAATCAAGCAAGCTTAGTGCACTAGATACGAGAGACCTAATGTTAGACCAACTATCAGCCAAAAACAAGGACTCCATCACATGTGGCTACTGGTTATCTGCAACTGAACCAGACAGCCATCATGGCAGCGCTGGATCTTGCTACAGAGGTTGAATATCAGATCAGCTGTGGAGGGCTATTTATAAGTATTCTACCTCAATAATTAGTGGAATAGTTCAGTGTCCGAGTAATTCACACGGCCTGGGATGGTGAAAAGTTTATCTGTATTACATGGTGAATTGTGCTCATGTTCATTGTAGTGGCCCCCAAATTATGACCTGTACAAATCAAATAAATTCCTGCATTACTTGCTTTTTTTACCATCATCTGTAATTCAGTTTATTTCATGTTGGATGAAAAACAAATGGATTTATAATTCAAGTGCTAGAAACCAGTTTGTAATTTTTTTCATACATTGAGTTTGGAGCAAAGGCTGTTTATATATAGACATTTGCATGTAGCCAAATGAGATGTCTATCTTAGAATGGGTGCTAGTATACCATGAAGATTTTGTGAACCAGTCGCCATGACTTCTGATCCTGGTCGTGAATTGTTGAACCTTGTGGACCAATAGCCTTCACAAATGGACCTGCTTGTGAAATGTTGGATGGACTAAGCTTAAAACCAAAGCCTTCTCACCTGGATATACTTTTCTCTGGGTTTGTGATTTCAACCTAAGAAGTGTTAATATGAAAATAATACATTCAGCAGCAAGAGAGGGTTGTGTCTAAACTAAAATAAAAATTGTACATATTTTTTAAAATGAGCAATGTCTCCTGCAAAAAAGACAATTTTTTGGATCATTTCTCATGTATAATAACTCATTGATTATGGCATTCTGGGGGATGTATTGTAGATTAGTATTCCAGCTGTGTTACTTTATCACATTAGCCATGGGGCTAAAAAAAACTTTTATCTATAAATTACAAACTAATTATTTGTTGGCTGAGTGTGGAGATCACATTATCCATTGGATTTATACCCACAGTGGATGTCTTCTTAGTTAAAGAGAATGCGGATGATTCTTTGTAAATGTTTCAATTCAGTGACCTAGTTTTGTGTAAAGTGAGGTCTTGGTAAATATATATATTTATATTACCTGACCCTTATTAGCTCAACATTGGAACTCAAAAATTATTAGCTTTATTCAAACATGTGATTATTAATATTCAATTACATTTGAAAATGGTGGGTTAAACCACTTTGCATGGAGAATTTCTTTTCAGTTAAATGATTTTTTTGTCATGTGATGATGAATAGGTATGTTAATTCCTTGATCTTTAATGGTCTTGACAGATATCACTTTTTGGCTCTGCTAAATGTTTTACTTTGCTGCCATCACCACTTGGCTAATGTTCACTTGCTGATTGTTCTCTTGCTGAGCTGTTGCAAATTTTGTTTAATTGGACCTCGATCTGAATATAAGTGATTTTTCCCCCCTCTGTGTGATATTATGCAAATACATGTAGTAAAGACAACCTTTCCCTTCATTTTTCCATTTTGACCAAATCTGATGAAAGTAATCATTAAATTATTTTATTTACATTGATCACTCATCTCTCCGTGTTCGTTAAAAACTTCTGAGAAAGGAAAAGTCCCTTTGATATTTTTTTTACAAGTTTCCAATGTGGCATATATGGTCAATTTAGGTTGGTTTTTAAACAAGGCAATATTTTGAGAGCTTGAGGTTGATCAATGTAAAAAACAACACAAAACAAAACAAAAACCTGTCAAAATTGTATAAGTGTTTGAAACTCATTTTTGTAATAAATTTTGCTTTTCAATACAGGGCTTAAAAAATGTATACACAATAATAAGGCAGGACATTTATAAACATAAAGATAAGGCAGGAATTCATTTATTTAAGTATGAATAAACAGGCCCTTACAAATAAAGAGCGTAGCATAGCATGTATGGCATCTGTGGAAGACAATGGATTTATCTTCTTAATTTGCAGCTCGTGGTGTGGCTGGAGAGACCACTAGCACAGCCTATAGCTCAATTTAAAAAAAAAAGAATTGTTAACTTCATCTATTTAGCTAATACTAATATATCTGTCTTATACATTATTACAGCTTTACAAGATCAAATTAAAACCTTTGTTAGGCTTTTTAGTTGCCATTGAAATTCTATCACATGAGACATTCTGATGTATAAATAGTGTACAATATTGTTATGTCTGGTTCACAACTAAGGACATTGACACTTTTGCATCATGAAATAGTTGAAGCATAAGTTCAGGTTTCCTTTTTTACCAAAATGTTATGAGCTAAACTAACTGTTACAATTTATAATTTATCAGTAGCTTTTTTTCCTTTTCATTTTTAGTTAAGTTGAAATTATTTCTTTTTGCATTGTTATAATTTCACTTCAACTATAAAGACTTATGTAACAGATTTTAAGCTCCCATTCTTTTGCAGAATATTTATAATATGAAATTTCACGTTCCATATAATATAAATGTTTTTGATAATTAATTAGCACCTTAAATGTTATGACGCTACTAACGTTACTACACTGACTTTTGAGACACACATGTCACTAAATGAATGCTTCATAATTATATATTTTTGTTATACATCCCCTTTACAAACATTAACTTTTGTTCTCATTGTTAAGAAAATAAATCAAATTCTATAATGCCTGTTAGATACTTGCCATTACATAAATTTAAAATTAGTTTTCAGAGTTCAAGCTCTAAGTATAAATGATTTATGAGCCCAACGAGTTGGCGCGACGCAACCAAAAAATCTCGGAATAGCGCAAATCGCGGCAGCTCATTTAGAATGCCTACTCTAAATGGGGATGCAATTTGTTTTCTTCCTTAAATGTATCAACAACAAAAAAATCACGTAATTTATACCTAGTTTTGGGTATTTTCAGGTTTAAAAGACAATATTTTAAATCTTCTTATGGGGGGACTCGTAAAGTAAATGCTTATGTTGTTGACATTGGTTAAGAATAGAAAAGTTTCCTTCTATAGGTCATGGTCATTTTATCTTGATTCATCTAAAGCCCAAGCACCCCCCAACTGAGCTGTAAATCACTTTATAAAATAATTGATTCCCTGCTCTCTCCAGACTAACATGTAGCTGCGCTAGGAAATCATTTCAGTCACTTAGGTGTATGGATATATTTATGCTTTCTTATTGGTGCAGCAAAGCTAGGACATTGGACTGGTATAGCCCTGCAGATCATTAATAATAAAGATAGTTAACAACACTAATATTTTGGCTTCATATCAAGTTTTTTTTTTTCTGTGAAGAGGACAAAGTTATGTTTTTGATCTTATTATGTTTTAAATTATTATACATTTTATCTAGTGTGACAATTTCTATTGTGCAGCAGAAGATGAAGTTGAATGATCAAAATTATCTGTATTTAAGTAAGGCTTTAACGATATGTTGGTAAAACAAAAAGATATAGGAAATGTGCCATATATTTTGTTCATATATGAATTATATTTATATGTAATGAGATAACACATGTTAAAATCTCTTTGCATGCCATATATTTGTAGGATCTGCTGGGTATCATAACTCAATTGGTGGACCAACAAATCAAAATCAGCCTGGAACTGAAACATAAACATCATTAAACATGAACAAAGTGGAAGCTATTTTACTGTTTAAATCGCTTTTCTTTTTCAAGCCTTAAACTTACAAAGTTTCAAGAAGCTGCAGGGACTGTCATGTCTCAATTTTATTTCCTGAAAAGTTGATAACTCCCAACAAATTCTGTTAAATAGTATTTTTTTAAAACAACTTTGCGTGAAAATAAATTTAAAAAAAAAAAAAGGAAACAGCTGAACTAAAACAACTATGAAAATACTGTGACTCTCTTTCATGATAGAATAAAATAGTAATTTTTAATAATGGTGTGTTGCCATCCATCTGCTAGATCTCAAAGACACATTTTTAAAAAATAAAAAAAGCTTAATAAACACCATTATAATAAATTATATACAAGTGTTGGAGCAATGTCATCATTGGTACAAATTAACAATTATAGTGCCATATAAATTAACATAACATAATAATATTAATAGCCACCCTAAAGTTTTCTTACCCTTCTTGTCATTTGTGTGAGCTTTGTTTTTATTATGGACAAGTGCTCGCTCATTTTCTTCATTTATCTAGTTTATATATAATCATAGATATTATGTCATCGTTAGTTCATGTACATTTTATTTAAACTACTTTGGTTTATTTGTACCGATGAAGGGATTTGTATGGTCTTTTATTAAATTATTCCTATTTGGAGTTCACCCCTAATATGTAGAATTTGGAAGAAATCCCAAACATACCTAAAGAACAAAAGCCATGCACAGGTACCTATTCCAATCATACTCAAAAAACAGAAGCCATGCACAGGTACCTATTCCAATCATACCTGAAAAACAGAAGCCAGGCACAGGTACCTATTCCAATCATACCTAAAGAGCAGAAGCCAGGCACAGTTACCTATCTATCCTACAGGTTGACTTGGCAAGTCATTTATAGTCAACCTAAAGCTGCCTGGTGAATTCTTAAGTTAATCACTTTGATGGCACTCAATTTTTGTACTATTCTAAGACCATGACACATGGTGTTTCCTACTGTAGTTTAAGCATCAGTGGCGTAGCTAGGGATTTGGGGCCCCTTTCTTATATGGCAGTGGCGTAAAATTTAATGTTAAAATTTGGACACCTCAAGTGGGGCCCCATAGGGATTTTTGAATTGGGACCTCCTGCCCCCTCCCCTAGCTACACCACTGTTAAGCATACCACATTTCTTACATAATTTAATTTTAATAAAGTATGTTCAACTTGATAATCTGTTCTGGACTAATAATACAATATGAATATTAATTTAATTTTAATTATTTTAAAAATCAGCCTAACGGACACTTGTATAAAAATCAATTTCTAGCGAAGACTGATCAGGGGAGGAAAAGTTGGTCCTAGTTTTTACTTAAATGTATTTCTTATCATTTGCACTTTTTAAAACAAACAAAACAAAATGTACAGTATGATTGAGAATCAAATCAATATGGAAACATAACAGCCACTCCTATACAAAGATTATTGGGCTCTACGCTTGTTCATGGTTTAAGTCTAGTCTTGCATTTTCCTTAGTTTGAATGTTGATATTGTGTTGATTTTCCAGTTAAATGAGACAGCCCATTTCACACACAAATTTCCGAATGAGAATTCATATGCTTGATTTTGCATAGTCATTACGGACTAATATACAGTGTATACAGCATACGGAGTTAAAAGTGATGTTATCCCTTCCAATATTTCTTATTCTTTGTTTCCAAAAATGTGTTTTTAATTCGTGCACTCTACGATCATACTTGACTACCGTATTGCGTATAGAATTCTGAATATGGATCACTTTTTTTAGCGAAATGTGGGTGATGCTGCAATCAGGCTTTATAGTCACAAATTAGTAAATGGATAACATGTGATCTCTTTGGATTTCACCGCAGCTACATTTTAATTTTTTTATTTCTTTATATTATATTCGTTTTATTTGTGTACTATCTGTTTCGCTGAGGAAGGCTCTTTGTCGAACTGGTCGCTGTTTTGTTAACGTCCTGTCATGCTCACTCATACCCTGTGTAGGCTACATGATATCCATTTACCAATGGATAACTTTAACATTGCTTTTTTCTATATTAAAAAAAAAAAAGCTGCCGGAAAACATTTAACACAATCTGCAAAAGCAGTTAGACCAAACATTCCAGGAAGTAATATAAAAAAAGGTGTCGTAACTGGTGCGTTCTGTTTTTAAAAAAAAATATTTTTTTAAAATATATTTTTTTAAAGCACTGATCACTGACCTTTTTAATCCAGGAAATCGGAAAACTCACCGCATTACACAATATTCTTACTACTGCTCTTTACCACTGACCACTCAAGACAAAAGTGTAAGGAGTCGTCAATAAATAACGTCACGCGATTTTAGCCGATTTCTCCCCCCCCCCACCACCTCGTTACAAAAACTTAGACCCCCTCCAATATGACGTTTCAAAGCTTTGACCCCCATCCTCCTTTTAAAAGCCGTATTTTTTAATTGAAAATTATCTTGTTGCAAATTACTTTTTTGTCATTTAAATATGTATTTAGTGTTAGACTGCACTCTAATAAATTAATAATGATGTAACAAGTATGAAGTCATTGAAAACGCCAGCAATATACATAATTTGCAATGAATGTCCCGTCCGTGATGCTACTAATTTTAGAAAGAAGCGCACCAAATTAATGCAGCGAAAATAACTCCTTTCGAACGTCCGCATAAAATTATTGGGAATAAATGCATTTTAAAAAAATGAATGAAAGTTCTGTTTAACATTGATTGGTGTACATTTTTTCAAAAACAAATAGATTGCAGCTGAAATATATTTATTTTGAAAACTTCCGTCATTTTTGACGGGTGATACCCTAGTTTAAACAAAAATATTTAAGTTTAAGCGGAACATTTATTGAAAGTGGCGCGTTTTGATTTGACATCACATCTGTGACCCCACCCCATTCCCCCCCTCGCCACACATGTGTGACTCCCTCCCCCAATAGGCGCGTGACATCCTTTATGGACGGCTCCTAAGAAGAGTAAGGACCTGTAAGGAAAGATTTTAAATTTCAATGAATATTTAAATTCTGTTTAAATTAGTTCTAATGATGACAGGGCTATTAAATAATGGGGCTACTGAAATTAACGTTTAATTAATCGTTATATATATATATATATTAGGGCCGCGGAAATTAACGATTAATTTCTCTATTAATCGGTAAAAGTTTTTATCGATTAAAATTATTTTAATAAATGATTATTTATTAATAATTAATAATAGTTGTTTTTTTTTTACTTACAAACTTCTCCATTAAAATTTTTTTTTAAAGTTTAAACTTTAAAATAATCTCTTTTTATAAGGAAAATGATATAAAAATATAAATATGTTTTTACCTAATTAACAATAACAAAACTTTAATTCATTGACATTATATTATATTGAACTACTTATATTTAAATGTAATAAATTTTCATGTTAATTGCCTGTTTTCTTACTTCCCTTGAAATTTTTAGTTTAATGACGTCATTCATCTCATTTTTAGCTTAATCAAAATTATCGATTAATTATTCGGTAATGGCTGTTATCGATTAAATTAAATTTAATAGTTAACTTTTGAAAAATTACCGATTAATTAATCGATAATTTTGTTAAGGCTAGAAATAAATATGTATGACGTCATTAAACTGAATATTTCAAGGGAAGTAATAAAAACAGGCAATTGATATTTTTATTAAGTTATTTCTAAAACATAGTTAATGAAAATAAGTTAAATAACGTATTAAAGTTCAGGCACTTGAATGCCAATTTCTAATTAATTCTAAAATATAAAAGTAATTCAGCCATATAGAAATTGTTTAACGACTAACAAAAAGATAAAAAATCATCTTTTTATCCCAAGCCCAAGTGGTTCAAAGGTTATGTTGTTGTTTTTTTTCTACGACCTTACTGTCACTTTTTGCACTAGGTTGTTTTCCTTCACATTTTGTGCAATTTCATGGCATTTTTTAAAATGCCCATAACTTAAGTATTTAATTTAATTTAATTTAAAAGATGTATTTTTATAATGTCGTTAGGAGATATATTTTAAATATAAGTAGTTCTATATATTTTAAATATAAGTAGTTCAATATAAAATGTATGAATTTAAATTTTGTTATTGTTAAATAATTAAAAACAATGTTTTGTATATAGGCCTTATATATATATACCATTGTCCTCATAAAACAGGTTATTTCAAAGTTTGGGCTTTTCAACTTTATTTAGCGGAGAAGTTTGAAGTTAAAAAATAAATAAAAACTGTTATTAAATATTTATTAATAAATCGATTAAAAAAAACAAACAATAACATTTCTTTTATTTTAATCACTATTTTATCGATTAAAATAATTTTAATCGATAAAATAATTTACCGATTAATCGAGAAATTAATCGGTAATTTCCGCAGCCCTAATATATATATATATATTAGGGCTGTTATCGATTAAATTAAATTTAATCGTTAACTTTTGAAAAATTACCGATTAATTAATCGATAATTTTGTTAAAGCTAGAAATAAAGATGTATGACGTCATGAAACTGAAGATTTTAAGGGAAGTAATAAAAACAGGCAATTTATATTTTTAATTAAGTTATTTTTAAAACATAGAACTAGTTAACAATGAAAATAAGTTAAATAACGTAATAAAGTTTTGGCACTTGCATGAAAATTTCTAGTGCCTATTTTAAAATATAAAAGTAATTCAGCCATATAGAAATTGTTTGTTGATTAACAAAAAGATAAAATCATCTTTTTATCCCAAGTGGTTTAAAAGTTATGATTTTTTTAAAACCTCATAATCACTTTTTTCACTATGTTGTTTTCCTCCCCATTTAGTGCCATTTTATGGCATTTTTTGAAATGCCCATAACTTACGTATTTAATTTAATTTAAAAGATATAATATTGTTTTGAGATATATTTAAATATAAGTAGTTCAACATAATGTCTATGAATTTAAATTTTTTTAATGTTAAATAATTAAAAACAATTTTTTTTTTTCATATCATTGTCCTTATAAAACAGGTAATTTTAAAGTTTACACTTTCCAACTTTATTTAACGGAGAAGTTTGTACATTAAAAAATAAAT
Source organism: Radix auricularia (assembly GCA_002072015.1). Classification (NCBI taxonomy): domain Eukaryota; kingdom Metazoa; phylum Mollusca; class Gastropoda; family Lymnaeidae; genus Radix; species Radix auricularia. The sequence continues at coordinate 171,033 of MUZC01004642.1, read as the reverse complement.
AAATAAATAAAACCTATTATTAATTAATTATTTAAAAAATCGAAAAATTTGTTTAAAACATTTCTTTAATTTTAATCACTATTATACCGATTAAAATAATTTTAATCGATAAAATAATTTACCGATTAATCGAGAAATTAACCGGTAATTTCCGCAGCCCTAATATATATATATATATATATATTACCTTAATACTTTTCCCTCGTATTATTATTTATGTAGCCGTGCATACACAAACAAAAAGATTTTTCCCTTATTTCTGCATAAAGAACAATAAGCTGAGTTACGTCACAAAATTTGGAATCCATGGATTATGGATTTTACCGCGACTTAACCGAATTTGCGAAATAATGAATTGCAACTTAAGGGGATCTAGAGATGCGGTATCAACATTAAAATATGATTAATCGATAATATTTTCTCTGATTAATCAAACACGTTTTTTAAAAATCAATTCTCGCCCTATCATTATATTTAAGAAAAATATAGATCTATAATGACACAAGCTTTTCAATTTAAAAGAGATACTGATACAGAAAATAAGTCTAAAGAAATTATATTAAAATACCTTGGAAATATAAAGTGCAGTCTCAAAGTTATTGGTAGATTGATTTCGTGTATGTTTACTTTATGTTTAAAGTTCATTTCCGGTTTTCTTGGAAAAATGATAGACTTAGGCTTAAGCCATGGGTCGGTGAACTTTTTTGCCTATTATCCCAAAATGTTAATGTTTATTTTGACGTTTCCCTCGAAGGCTTAAAGTCCTGCCCAAAGGATTTGGAAGTTTTGGGGAGCGTTATAAGCCATCATCCCAAACGGCCCATTTGGAAATGAATCTGGTGAGTTTTAGTTTGGATGTGGCTAGCGGCAGACGACCCGGTCGGATGTTGCTAGCGATACGACGTGGTGGCCGAGAGGTAGCGCTCTCGACTGTCATGCTGATGGTCACGAGTTCGAATCCACACGAAAGTGAGGATTTGTTCTCGGGGTCTCAGGAGTCCCCGAGTCACCCAGCTCCGAATGGGTACCTAACTAGACAATAGTTAGGCGGCTGGGGTAATGCGTGGAACCCCTATAGCCTATAGCCGTGGCCTGTGACCGCTGCATCACTTGCCAACAGATCATCTCTCATGGTCTGTGGACGCAATTATCTTCTGCATAGAAGGAGCGTCTGTATATCTAAGATATATAAGATATATATATAAGATATATAGTCAGGAAACTAGTGCTACGACATGTCGTAACAGCAGACGATCCGGTCGGATGTTGCTAGCGTTACGACATGTCGTAGCGCTAGTCAGGAAACTAGTGCTACGACATACGCAACTTCTGCTACGACTAGTTTTAGTCACTCTTTGCAGTAAACACCTGGAACT
>MUZC01004642.1:148969-169596 GCA_002072015.1 Radix auricularia | reverse complement strand
CTATTGAGGGGGGGGGGGCAGGTAATAACAACCGCACAGGCCTCCTCGTTTACTCGCCTTTTTTCCCCATTACTTCGTGCTGCTGTTTGCCGTTTTCTCAGCGCCCCCCCCGCCTCTCTTTGCACTATTTATGACGAGCAAGTCTGCGGGGCATGATACGCTATGCCTCCTTCGTCTGACAATGGCTTCAAATCCCGCATCCCCCGCTTGTGTTCAGCACTTTTTCGCGATGCCTTCAATTCAGAGAATTGTTCAAAAATATCTTTCAAACAAATTTAGTACCAGTCAGTAACAGTGATGGTTTATAGTCATTTTTTAAACTCTTGCCTCACCTTTTTCGTTGGTGATGCCGACTGAGTGTCAACTCGCGAATCAAAAAGAAAAATAATATTAGCATAATTGAATACAGTTTTAAGTCGTAACTGTAAGTAAGCACATAACACATTTTTACGACTGTCGTAGCAGCAGACGACCTGACCGGATGTCGTAACGCTAGCCCAGCATATGTGGATTGGCTAGTGTTACGACTAGTCTAAAATCTAAATATTTTTTATTTTAACAGATTTAGTCAACGTATCTGCTTTTCAGAATAATAACAAAAATTATTAGCATACTCATTATGATGTTTTAAAAAAAATAATAAACGAAATTTAAACAAACAAAAAAAAACATGACGCCGGCGGGATTCGATCCCGCTATCAATCGTGTCATATCATTGCAGAGCAAACTGACTATCACTTGATCTAGCGAAGCTGATGACAAAGAGTAATTTTTTAAAATTATAACTGTTTTTAATTTAATTGCTCAATCTAGATTTTCTTTTAAACCTTTAAAATTCATTAATAAGCTTATCTAGTGATCATGATATTTCATTAGGAGAACTATAGTTCAGTATTTAAGTATTAGTAATATCATTATTGAAAATACAGAAAATTGTTTACGACATGTCGTAACTTGTCGTAACGGCAGACAACCCGGTCGGATGTTGCTGGCGTTACGACATGTCGTAGCACCAGCCACATCCGCACGGGTTGTCTGCCGTTACTTTGTCGTAGCAGTAGACACTCCGTTTTAGTTTTACGACGAAGTGTCTGCCACGGCTAAGACTAAGACGACAAAGTACAAAGCCAACTCGACGAGACTTTGCTAGTGCTGCGACATACCATAACTAGCAACATCCCTTTGAGTAGTCTTCTGTTACGACTGCTGTATTTTAATTATGCTAATAGTAATAGTAATACTTTAATTTAATGGATGTGGCTAGCGCTACGTCAATTTTGTCGTAGCAGCAGACGACCCGGCCGGATGTTGCCTGAATGTTGCTAGCGTTACAAAATGTCGTAGCGCTAGTCAGGAAACTAGTGCTACGGCATGTCGTAACAGCAGACAATCCGGTGGGATGTTGCTAGATTTACGACAAGTTTGTCATAGCAGCAGACGATCCGGCAGGATGTTGCTAGCGTTACGACATATGCCACTCTTTGCAGTAGCCACTTGGAAAGAATTAAGTCGCAATAATATATTAACAAACTCTTCTTTATAATGTGCACTCATTTATACTATAATATGACATTAATAGATCCGGGCTTATTTGTGTTTATTAATTCTAAAATCTAAATTAATTTAAATAAATTATTTAAATATATTTAAATTTAATATTGGTCTACCGATTATAAATATGTGGGTCAATTTTGCTATATTATACTATACTTGAACTTGTGTAAGTAATGTCTATGCCGAGTATTAAAATTTAGCATACCGTAAAGTAAAGCCGTAAATGAAAATCCCCAAGAAACGATTTGCGCACAATCGCAAGAATGTAAAATAATTTGTTTTGTGTGGAATAATAAAATGTACCGTGTGCAGACTTGTCACTGGAAACCATTCCATTCATCCTTCAACTTCATTTTGACTCTATGACTATTAGTATTGCTTTGTTACTTTGTTCTCGTTGATTGTTGTTTCATTCATAAAGGTTGGCCATGTGCAAAATTTATTTAACTATGGGTTAAAATTAACAATTATTATTGTAAGTCAAAGCCGAAGTTTGTTGTGAGTCATAATTATTCATATTAATGTCATCTAGAACTTGTAACTTGTAAACATATCAGTATAATTATAAGTATCAAAAACTTTGTTTTGGCAAAAATGAATATCGGTAGACCCCTAAGATTTTAATCAACATATCTGCTTTTCAGAATTATAACAAAAATTATCAGCACACTCGTGATTTTAAAAAATAATAATAAATGAAATTTTAAAAAAACAAAAAAACTTGATGGCAGCGGGATTCGATCCCGCTATCAGTAATGTCATATCATTTACAAACTAACCTGACTATCCATTCGTCTAGCGAAGCTGTTGAGCAAACTTTCAATTTTTTAAATTTATAAGTGATTTTCATTTAATGGATGAATCTAAATTTTTATTTTAACCTTTAAAATTCATTAATAGGCTTACTTAGCAATCATGATATTTTATTATGAGATCTATAGTTAAGTTTTCAAGTATTAGTACAGTCGAAACCGCTTAAGTCAACGGCGTTTGGGTATGAAAAATGGCATCGACATAACCGATGATCGAGTTAAAGCGAAAACCAATATGGCGGCAAAATATTAACATGCGCTTGAAATTTCTTTATGTACGTGTTGTGCGTTAATTAGTGATGGGACGATTAATCAGAATCGTATCGGAATATCGGGACCCTATTTCTTCACTCTTTCTTAAGGTTGTTAAGACCGTTCGTTTTTAAAGACCGTTTAAGTTTAAATATAACGCCGTTTTGCGGTGATTCCCAGATTGAGCGATACTGTGCCTTCGAAGCCACTTGCTTGATTTTCCTTACAAGCTACACAAATAAGTAACCTACACATCCCCTCATTGTCCCCGAACCATTCTCTTCCTAATCATCTTCTTTGGGTCCGTCCCCTCAGCTTACATATTACAATGGACTCAGAATGGTCTATCGTGACCTATATATGACTCATGACAAAGCGAACTCTTGTCTATATAAACGTACACAGATAAATTAGGTACTCCTTTTGAACTTTTGAACATTCAACTTTGACATATTTTAATTAATTCTAACCAATAGTTAAATGGCTTTTGCACACGGCCACTTCTTATGAATGAAACAATGAGAACAAAGCAGTAGTACAGTACATGTAATACATGTAGTCGAAATGAGGTTGAAGGATGAATGGTTGCCAATGACTACAAGTCTGCACACGGTACATTTTATTATTCCATACGATCCCCTCAGATTACAATGGACTTAGAATTCCTTCGGTAACTTGATGCTAATAGGACTAACCAACAACAATGGTGTGGGAGATTGAGAGTGGGGGTGGGTAAACTGTCTGTAGTCTGTTATATTATATATTTTAAAATCTGGGGAGCCTTGTTTACAGTAAGCAGCCTATGATTTTGGTATCGTCCCATCACTAGCGTTAATAAAGGATAATGTTCATGCACATGTTTTTTGGAGCTTTTTTAACACAACAGCATTGCCGTTATTTGTTTGATGAAGCTATAAAATTGTACATACATGTTTGCTAACAACAAAAGGTATATGTGCACCAACTGACAGCAGAAATTTACAAATTTAAAATAAAACCAACGTCGATTATCGATAAAAACTTTTATTATTCTCCAACACATCTCTGAAACGTATCGTATATATGCAGTTACTTTGGTTTCTTTAAAAAGTCTATAATGCTTTGTTGTTTTTTGCCTTTAATCGTCTGCTTAAAAACAAATAACTTAGAATTTCAAAAGCCGGCGATTGCCATAGCCATAGTACAAGAAGCAACACAGCGCTGAGAGCAAAACGCAAGTGGGCTGTGACGTCACCAGCAGACCCTGGTGAGGCAGAAACTTGGTCCCTAGTCCCTTCCCTTGGTTATAAAAAAATCATAGCTAACATTTTCAAAAGCTGGCGATTGGTCATGGGGATCGAGATAACCAATGTTAAGTGGCAAATTTGACCCTTTTTGTGCTCGTGTTATGAGGTTTCGCCGACTTAAAAAAATCGATTTAAACGACGAGAAAATGCTAAGACAAAGAGAGAATTTGGCGGTTCCAATAAAAAACGTCGACATAATAGGGTGGTCGAGCTAACCGAGCTCGAGGTAAGTGGGTTCGACTGTATTAGAATAATTAAAATGCAACAAATTGTTTACGACATTGTCGTAACAGCAGACTACCTGGGGGATGTTGCTGGCGTTTCGACATGTCGAAGCACCAGCCACATCCCCCCAGGTTGTCTGTCGTAACTTTGTCGTAGCAGTAGACACTTCGTACTTTAATACTAAACAATAGTTCTCATTCTCATAATCAAATTTCCTTATTACTTATTACTATGAATGTTAACTATGTAAGCTGATTAATGGGTAATCCTGCAGTTATTACTCTTATATTATTTCACAGTGAAATTTATTTTTCTTGTGAGAACTTACGGATTTATATTATTAATTACATTATTATATTTTTTTAATTTATTTCTATTATAACGCTAATTTTTAATTTGTATTAATTTCTAAAGCATTTTTTCGTTTCTCTCATTTGGCATTTTACTGTGACAATGTGGCAAGTAGGATGATAGATAAACAAAATTGATGTATCATACCCCGATTATGTAACTTCAATGGCCTTCGAGGGCGGAAAAAAGCCTTGGAAATTAATACAAATTACAAATTAGCGTTGTAAAAGTAATAGCTAAAATACAACATATATTAATGATAATGTATTTTTGTTGAATGGTTGTTTTAAATGTAAACCAGGTTGCATTTGTTCAAGTTGTCCAAAGATTGAACATCACAAAACTTTCAACAGACGACAAGTTTTCAAATAAGCCTTTTTTTAAATCCACCAGCCTCTTCCCCTGATATATAAGATTGAAATCAATATGATTTGTTTTGAACTTCTTTTGATGGAAGATTTTTGAAGTACGGATTTTAAAATATTTTTTTCATTATATATTATTTTTAACTGCAACTTAATTTTAATGATATTATATATAATTAAATTAGCATGACATTAAACTAAAAAAAAAACTACTATTCAAATTCCGTTTAAAACTTTTATTTTAAAAAAAATGTAATTAAATTTTTTTCTTTTTTTTTAAACAGCACTCATGAACAATTTATGGTGTACTTCATAGCCATGTCTGAACAAAAAGATGAGTTTACACATGCAGATCTGTTGGTTGAGGCAATCAAAAGAGATAACAGTAAAAGAGTTAATAGTTTGTTAAAAAAACAAATATGTAGTCCAGATCTTCGAATTAATGGACAGACACCGTTGATCTTAGCAGTTTTTAATAATAAAATAAAATGTGTCCAAGTGCTTCTCAAGAGGAATGCCAAAGTGGATGCTGTTGACCAGAGTGGTATGACAGCAGCCATGTATGCGGCAGACAGAGGCTACCTAGAATGTCTTAATCTGTTGATAGGAAAAGCTGACTTCAACAAAGCAGATAATGAGGGTGCCACTCCGCTCATGCTTTCCTGCCAGTGGGGTCACAATGAGTGTGTTCAGTTTTTTATTAACAATAAGTGTAATATTAATCAAATCGACAGAGAGGGCAAAACCGCCCTAATGTATGCTGCAGCTGAAGGCAAAAAACATCCTGTACAATGTTTATTGGATTCAGGAGCTGAAGTGAATGCTACAAGTGTAGAGAGATACACAGCCCTAATGTATGCTCTGAAAAACAAGGAGATCGATACAGCTGAACTGCTCATCAAGCGTGGGGTAAAAGTAGACCAGAAGGGAGCAGATGGTATGACAGCTTTAACTTACGCCTTTCAAAACTGTTTGAGTGATTTCAAGATTGTTGAATGTGTACTCAAGAATGGAGCAGACCTTACACTGTCCAAAACAGATCAGTCCTTCCTGCATGAAATGGTTGCACGTGGTGAGGCAAAGATTGTGCGGCTCATGGTAATTAATGGGTGTCCTCCCTTCGACAGGAGATGCTATGAAAATTGTTTCAACTTCAATCACCATCAGATGCCAATTTCACCATTGTGTGTAGCCTTATTGTCAGGTTGTGATGATATAGCTCGATACTTCATTGTGAATAAATTTTTTACCCATTACGATATGTTTACTCTGTCTAATGAATCAGAGTTAAAGAAAAAATTGGAGAACGAAGTTTGTGATGCACAATCTGTGCTTGGATACCTTCCATGGTTTAGCCCCCATTCACTTGACATGCTTACCTTTGTTTTTGTTTCTTCTGTGTTAGCTTCAAGACCTTGTTCAACTCGCATCAATAAAGAAAAGGAAGTGATGCAATTAAAGTTGCCAAAACCAATCATTGATCAGTTACTATTTCAAGAAAAGTCAATTTATCTTTGCACTCGTTCTTGGCATGATATTTCTTTAGAGTTTGACAGAGACATGGAAGACTGTCATTGCATGGACTGTGAAGAAGAGAGGGAAGGATTAAGAGGTGGGAGACAAATGGGTGGGAAAAAAATTAAGCTTCCAGGATGAATTAGAATAATCCTGGTAGTTAAAGTAGAGGAGTGGGAGTTAAATTAATGTGCTATCATATTTTTAATTTATTGAGAGTAAGAGTTGTACATCTATATATTATATATAAAATTGAAATTATGTATGTGTGTATGTCTGCATGTCCTGTACAGCCTACTACACCCTTCATCCGATAGCCATGAAACTTAAGGAGATTGTTTTGTACACTCCCGGGATGGTAACTTTTAATTTTATTAAAAAAAATTAACACAGCTGGGGCTTCAGGGGCCCATAATGTTGTTTTTTGCTTATATGAGCATTCACTACATACATGAGGGCCCATAATAAAAATACTATGGGACATTGAACTACAAAAAGCCACTCCTTTATTTTTCGGGTCCAAACATATTTTAAAATTATTTTTATTTACTTTTCCCCATTTGATTTTACACATTCCTGACAAATATTAACACACATATTCACCATGATCCAGATTGCAAAATTTAGGGATTTTGAAATTTATATCTGGCACCATTTGTGATTCCAAGGCATATTATGTTCTTTAGTGATATAAATGAGTAATTTTTTTAACCGGTCGCCCCTGATAATTTGATAAGTTGTTGAGTACAAGTACAATGGAAATATATATGAATGTACGAAATATCACTCACATCTTTTATTTTCTTATGTTAGCTTTTTAAATATTATTTTATTTATCTGTTTGCCATGAAACTTGGAATATTTTTTTTGTACACATCCGCAAAGGTTTCTGGGATAATTGTTTTGTTTTCTTTGAATTTATTTCATTATACTGAGATTGTTTCAACTTGTGACGGGTCAGCTAGTAATATATAAATGTTGAAGGGAAATTTCCTAGTTTCAGTTTAATAATTTATAAGTATCATTTTTGGTCTTAAATACTAATAGTCTACTGACTACTGGTAACTAATAGATGAAAACAAGTGGTTGAGTTTTGAATGAATATAAAAGAGGTGTCAAAGTAATCTGTATTGGCTTTAAGTTTATGAGCGACAATTATATTACATATAATTCAAAACCTGTTAAAGAATAGATTTTAAAACAGCTGCCAAGTTATTTGGATTTACATAGAATTAAAATGCTGTTTGATGTAACTGTTAAACTTTTTTTCTGTTCTCAGTATTCTTCGGTACAAAGTTATTGTAACTTTTATTATTGTTTTGGTAGAACGATAAAAAGATCAGTTTCATGTATATGTTGATGTCAATAAAAATTGTAAAAGCTAAAAATAAATTAAACATGCAATTAAAAAAATAAAATAATTGATGTATGTTCATCAATAAAATGTCAATATACGAAAGTACCCAATGACTGTTATTTTACTACATGTATTTAATTTTAATTCATGTTTAAATTTAAGGGCCCCTCTTTGGGACATTGTTCATGAAAAATATACATATCTATGGTAAATGATAGCAAGGTATTTCATTGTTCTGTTTGTCTCATATTTTAAATATTACATAACACACTCTTATGAAGCTGAATATGTTTGGAAAGGGTGTGTATTTTTATTCTATGATTTTTTAAAAGTTTGCTCTGCATCCTTTATTCTAAAACCCATACACAATGCTTCATAAACCAAATTAAAAAATAATTTTTTGGGTTAATTGCATTCGGTTTTTTCCCGTCACTTTGGCATTGACTACTGATATATTTGGGTATTGACAATACAAGTATCAAATACATGATATACAAACGATTTGTGATTGTATGATTACACAATAAATGAAAATCAGCTTTATTAATGGACACATACATATGTAGACTTGAGGACCACCCATAAAGTACGTCACAACTTGAGGACCGTCCATAAATTAAGTCACAACTTGAGGACCGTCCATAAAGTACATCACAACTTGAGGACCGTCCATAAAGTGCGTCACAACTTGAGGACCGCCCATAAAGTACGTCACAACTTGAGGACTGTCCATAAAGTACATCACAACTTGAGGACCCCCCATAAAGTACGTCACAACTTGAGGACCATCCATAAAATATGTCACAACTTGAGGACCGTCCATAAAGTATGTCACCCTCCAGGGGGGGGGGGAGGGGTGTAAGAAAGTATGAGTTTGTGACAGGGGGTTCGTGTGACGTACTTTGGGGGTTGGGGAGGGGGGAGTAAAAAGTGGTCAAAAGTAGCATGACATACTTTATCATGGGCCCTTGAGATTTTTCATTAATGCCTATTATAAATTATAGATTATTGATGACAAAAAAATAATGTAATTAAATTATAACATACTCCTACTATGTCATGGAAAACAAACAAAGTAGAGAAAAGAAAAGAAGAAAGATGAGCACAAGTATTTAACACAAAATAAAAACACAGCATATAATTAATAAAAGAATGTATATATTATTATTATATATATATATATATATAATTTATATAAGTTGACCAGGAAATAGCCATAATGTATGCAGAGATTTGATAAACCTGTTACTGCTGTTACTAGAGTTTGCTATTAATTTTAATAAATGCCATTTTAAAATGTTTAGTTCTTACTTAGCTTTCTTTTTGTTTTAACCAAGAGTTGATTCAAGTTGATTTTACGCAGTTCTGAGAAGGTCTCATGAATTTGATTCGCAGTGGTATTTTAAAATAAAAAATTATGTCAAAGAACGTCATACCAACAAGGCTGACCTTACAGGAGTGTCATACAAAAGGTCTAGTACCTCACAGGAACGTCATACCAACAGGTCTTAAAGATCTCACACGAGCGCCATGCCAATAAGATATTATTTTAAGTGCTTCTTACTAACACCAGTTATTTCTGTTATAACTAAAACAACAAACAAAGTGTATAAAAAATAATACAACTCATGCAATCATGTTAAAGTTAAACAATATAAAAATTCATTTAAAAAGTTTTGATACTTGTTTAAATGTGTTTCATTTACATTACAGTAAATTTCAAATACACACAAATAGACATGTCTGTCTAAAATAGAAGAATTTCCATGGTCCATAGCAAATGGAATGACAATAAAATTCACTCTGTGAAATCATTTTTGTTCTACATTCGTCCTAAATCAAAAGATATATTGATCTACTTCAGTGCACTTGAACTTGATTGGACACTAAAAATGTGAATGCATTTTGTAAATGAGGCCCGTAGCGTTGTCTAACAACAAAAAACACCTTATTAGTCTAATTGATGCTTGTGTGTTATTTGTTAATTAACTTCCTTTACATTAGTTTTTTCACTTTATTATTCATTTAGTGTACGGAAATAAAGTGTCAGTTACTAAACTTGTACAAAACACAATTGTAATTTAATATAATGGGGGTGCGTTCATTTCCGATGTATTAAGTTAATAAAGTGGGTCAAGAAATTTTTACTCTTCATTAAAAGACCGGACAACTAAAAGGTATTCTTTAATCAGTAAACGTATCCTTTGCAATATTTTAAAATAGACACACGTACTGCAGTAGTTTTTTTTTTTTTTTTTAATAAGAATTTTGAACTTCAATAAAAAGAATTTACGATGATAATGAATGTTAACATGACGATACTCTAGTCCTTCATTAATAATGGCTTAATTAATAATGATTCTCGGGATTCGATGGCCTGACAGAATAAGCAACTTGGAATTGTGGCAGCTGACAAGGCAAAAGCCATTAGAGCAAGAGATTCTCCAGAGACGATGGCGATTTATTGGTCACACTCTACTAAAACACAAGGCAAGCCTTGAGGTGGACCTCTCAGGGAAAGCGAAAAAAGAACTCGAGCAAGAAACATTTGGTGCCAATATGTGGTGGCAGACATCAAGCTCAAGATAATTAGCCATACTTGGAAGAAATTGGAGAAATTAGCCGGGGATATAGCAGATGCCTTGAGGACTTGATAATGTGGGCTATATCAATAATATTACAAGGATCACATATATTGAAATGCTTGATTTCTTCTCCTCGTGGACAATAAGGCAAAAGAAGTAGAAGAATCAATATAAAAACATTAAAGAACAAATACAATTTAAGTTTCCTTTGTTCTCATTGGCTTGAAGTATTAATATTTTTTAACAACGTGGCTTTTTAATAGAATTACAATTATCTATGAATTTTTGTATTTTTAAATTGTAATTTGCAGCATACAATTACCACAAACTCTTATACTCAGCATTGTAACAGTCTCATGCTTACGTACTTAGGTTGTAACCATCACACATATTTAGGACAAAGCACCGTAACATGGCTACATCTACACTGGTTCTAACCGTCACACACATACTTTGGGTAGAGCACTGTCGCAAGTCAAAGTCTTGCACAAGGTGCATTATCGTAACATGTTCATGTCATTTAGTGTTACCGTCCTGTCGAGATGGGGTGACCTCTACGTGGTTTGACAGACGAGTAGGGTCGTGGAGTACAATGCGACCTGAAACTGACAAACCCCAGGCTTGGATAGCCGAAGGCCGTTGTTAGGTGTGCTAGTCATATATGATTACAGTCGCTGTACGGATCTTAGGCAAAGCATTTAGATGCAATGCCGATGATGAAAACCAAAGTACCCGTTGAGGGTCGGGTTACTCCGAAGCGACCGTTTCGTCCCCCTCAATTAACTAGCAACGTTGTTGAGCGGTACCGGTTTAGGGCCAGGAGCGCCAGTACGGAATAGCAAAAGGTACCGCTAGGAAACGCTTTTGGTCGCCAGCTCTGAGGAAACCTTCCGGTGGGGGTTAAACCCTGGGTAGGTCAGTGATGATCCCACGCTTTGCGGCGATCTAAACTATAGAGACTAGTAATCTTTGCCGTGGTGGCGCCAAAGTGATACTATTTTGATAGCGAGTCACATTAGGAAATTCCACACCTCCCTTGGGAGGCACACTTTAGTGGGAGGCGTTTTCGACCTAGTGTCCTGGACGCCCAGGCGGCCGCTTGTAGCAGCGACCGCTCCGGGGGGGGGGGGGGGCTTCTCAGTCTTTACGTCCCTTAGGGGGCCAGAGGGCTGAGGGGGTTTTCCGGGAAGCCCCATGAAGAGCGCAGGCTCGGGACTGCTGATTTTCTTCCACATGTAGGATTTTCAGTGTTACCGTCTGATATGGTGTCCGTAGGTTTATACCAGCATATGTGCCTGTCCTAGGTGTTTGCCTTTTATATGATGTTGATTGGTTTATACCGCCACATTTCCATGTTTCTTACGTTATGCTGGAATACGATTTTTTAAACTGATCAATCACATTTATATCGAACTATATTAAGTTCTTTACATTCAAATATTTAATTACATATAATATAGGCCTAGTATATTTTTTTCAATGTTCATTATTATCCTTTTAAGATTTTATTTACTAAACAAATCTGTAAAATAAACTTACTGTATGTGAAATACATGTCCATAACGAATTTTATCTATTAACAGCCAATAAAAAAAAAAGAAAACTTAATTATTCATATTATGTGATTCATTGTGATTAGCCAATACAAATGGTGTAATAATTGGAAAGTGTAAGTGTAAGGAAATTATGAAGGATACTATACCGGCCAATAATACTGTTTGGTCTAATCAGTTACAGCCAATCCTTCTGTCTTCTGTATAGAAGATTATTGCATCCTACGCATTATTATTATTATTATTTTCTTGATATTTAATAGTCTATTTGATCTAAATTAAGGTCCCACTGTTGAAGTTCCTTTAAATTTAACGATGTGTAATGTCTTTGCTATTTATTGGCGGAGACCATATTAGCAGTTACATTAATTTTGCACTTACAGGTAACACATGAATGAAAAGCCTAGTGCCAGTAGCAAAGCTATTTGAATTTTTAAAATTGAAATAGAATATAGTAATATAGATAGATAGTTACTGATCGTGCATTCTTGGATCTTTGTGATCTCATTTTCAAGCGAAATAGTATGTTACAAAAATAAAGAATCAACAAAACATTTTTATCTTAACTGCCGATTGCCTTCCGTCAGTTTATACTTATTTTTTAATATTTTTTTATAAAGTAAATAAAAAAAATAATAATTTCATACTAAGTAATATAAGTAATCTGAAAATATCAAAAGATAATTTCAATATTTTTATATTAAATTATTAACTCTAATCTCTAATACATGTAGCTTTCAGATTTGAGATAAGTTAATTAAATAAAAATTGTGTATAGTCTGCTAGTTTTAATAGATTATTTGAGTGATCTCCCTTTAAATAAAATTTAAACGTGATATTTTATATTCGCCTAATATTAAGTATTAAAGCCGAAGGCAGTAGTAGTAGGCACTCACCTTTATTCGACATTAAAACTATTTGTAGCCTGTTGTTTGCAAATGAATAAGAGTGCTTGAAATTTATTTTATTGTGAATATTGTTTAACAAACTTTATACACTCAAAGCACATACTTATATAGTTTCCTGTGTTTTCGGGACGCATAAAAATAGCTTAAACTTACATTATTCACCTTTTTATTCCCAAAAATTGAATTAATATGAAATTTATAATCTCATTTTAAAATGCCATTAATTAATACCTTAATTTCAATTATGTGGCTAGCAGAGGACAGGGCAAGCTACATTACATTACAACAACATACTACACGAACAGGTCTATTTGTTTGACTAATTTTTATTTTGAATGGGATAAGGAAGTTAATTGAAGATCATTATCTGAACACCACCAAGGGGCCGTCCATAAAGTATGTCACGCTCCAGAGTGGGGAGGGGTGTAAGAAAGTGTGACAGTTTGAGACAGGGGGAGGGGCGTCCGGCCATGTGTGACGTCACGGTGTTTAATGTTAAATTTTAATTATTTTGTTAATAAAAATATTTATTTTTGTACGAAAGTGTGACGTGCTTTAGAGGGGGTGGGGGTGGAGATTTGTGACAGGGGGAGGGAGGAGTTAAAACGTACTTAATGGACGGCTCCCAATCCGTTTTTAACCCCCAAATTTTTTTTTAATATATAAAACAGATTTTTTTAAAAATGATCATATATTTCCAGTAATAAATTGTTTTAAGTGATATTCAGAGTTTATTAATTTTAAATTTATTTTAAATAATAAAACATATTTATTTTCTTGATGAATTTATTTGATTTCATTTGGAGTAGGGCTTAACTTTTATAAGACTGTTTAAAAAAACAGCTATATTACTTAAATGTGATTAAACTTCAACTTTTAATGACAATTAATTTTATTTCCCTGAAAGTCTGTTCATAAATTATACTTTAAAAGATAAAATATTTTAAATATAAATTTAACTTTTATCTAGGCTTACATTTGTGCTCTGCCTTAGCCTAGACTGAAATTTAGTAACCTCGTGACTTTTCGGGTGTGTTTCTACTTTAAATGTTAAAACTGAGATGAAACCACCACAACCCCTTACTACCCTTCTCCTCCTCCCTCAAAACAAACGGGTGATTGTGTCGTTTCTAAAACCTGGAGCTAACAAACAAGCTCACCCTTTCCCTGCCTGTCAGTAGAGAACTGCGATTGGAGATGACGAGCTGACCACCTTACCAGGTAACCCACTTACCTGTAATGACAATGCTTTCTCTGACTCGGTTATGTCTTTTTTTCTTTGACCACATAGGTTGTTGTTTGGATCTCCAAAGGGTATTTTGTTTTTCAAGGCAATCTTTTACTGTCCCAATTGTGAGATACAATAATTGTTTTTAAAGCTGCTTTTAAAAAAAAACCATAATAACTTTTTAAAAAATATAATACAAAAATTACATTCGATATTTAGTCGGGAAGAGAAAATTCTAAAACACATACTGTAAAAGAAGAATATCAATTAAAATTAGAAGACGACCCGCCCCCAACCCCAGACCTCAGACTAGAGTGAGACCTCTCTGTTGACAGTAACCCCATAAGAACTTGATCAAAGTGTCCATAAAGTATGTCACGCTCTTTTTGACCATTTTAAACTCACCCCTCCCCCTGTCACAATTTATCTCAAATATCGGACCCCCCCCCCCCCAAAGTATGTCACACTTTCGTACAAAAATATACCTTTTATTAACAGAATAATTAAAATTTAACATAAAACACCGGACATCCTCCCTCCCCCTGTCACACTTTCTTACACCCCCTCCCCCCTCTGGAGTGTGACGTACTTTATGGACGGCCCCATAAATGGCAGAATTTGAAAAAAAGTCCTTCCTGGGTATTTTCGTGGCAAAAGGATCAGAAGCAACACTGACCAGAACACGTGAACAGAACACGTGAAATGCTCACAATGGTGTCCCAGATAAGTCCAGATGAAGCTCACACGCCGCCAATCTTAAACCCCGGAGATCTCTTTTTTAAAAAATATATATACAATTTTTAACAAATAGATCGCGTAAATAAAGGAAATTTATCTCTGGACAGGCATAAAACTGTTATTAAACGTCTGAAGTTGCCCGTTAATTAGAGTTTTATAGTTGAAGTAGCCAGCAACGAAACCTCCCTTTATCAAAACTCTAGACTCTAGAAGATACGCCGTGGCCGACGATTATTGTAAACAAAGGGTTGAAGTTATTTTAATCAAAGGGTTAAAGTTATTGTAATTAAACGATTATGGTTAATTTAATCAAAAGTTTAAACATTTTTCAATCACTTTTTCTTATCTTTTTTAGTCATCACTCACTCTCACACTGTGAAGTTCCTAGGTACAGCATACACGATATTTATTCATTGCCAAAAATGCGGACGCAAGCGGGATCATTATGAGAAACATTGAGCGATGTGCCAATACACAATTATTCTATGGGGCAATTAACAATTATTCTATGGGCATTACGCAATTATTCTATGAGGCAATTAACAATTATTCTATGGGCATTACGCAATTATTCTATTGGGCAATATACAACTATTCTGTGAGGCAATTAGCAATTATTCTATGGGCATTACGTAATTATTCTTATGGGGGCAATACTCAATTATTCTTTGGGCAATCCTTATGAACTAGCGATTAGAAATAAATGCATGGAAATAATTTGCAACGGAACAACAATCAAGTGACATACATCCACGAAAAGGACAGAATGACTGAACACAAATAATAACGTGTGAACCAATGTACAGATTTGGTAAAGATTTGGTTCGTGGTTCGTACAGATTTGGTAAAGATTTGGTACGTGGTTCGTACAGGTTTCGTACAGATTTGGTAAAGATTTGGTACGTGGTTCGTACAGGTTTCGTACAGATTTGGTACGTGGTTGGTACAGGTTTGGTACAAGTACAGGTTTAACATAATAAAAAATATTTGTCCACAGTTGAACTCTTAAAAGAACAAATGTTCAAATCTGCTCCAAATAAACAAACAACTGATATAAAAACAAAATACTTTTTAAAAAAATCATTTTTGGCTTCTGCGATTACAGTAAAAGGAATTATGATAGGCTTGCTTTATTAAGTTTAGAGATTTCCATTCTTTCAACCAATGAAAATTGTTTTTAAACTTACTTTTCCCCCTTAAATAATATGTTAGGTATTTTAATTTCGCATATGCCATTGAAAATTTTGTTATGATCCGACTTCAGGAATCCGAGATAACATTATTTCAAATAATTAATGGGCATAATTAATGAGGTGTTTTTGTCACACCTTGCTGGTTTAAATAATTAAATTAAAATACTTAAAATGAGTTTATTTAAAAAAAAAAGATATTGTTGTATTTGGAAATGAATATACTTAGTAAAAACGTGATTTTCAAAATTTCCGTTTCTTATCACAAAATTAAGATATTAGGGGTTTAACCTGCCCTTAACAACATTTCGTTATTTTGACTTAGCACTAAGACCTATTATTTTAAAAAAAAACATAATAAAACATTTGTTGCGTAATTAAGAATTTCTTTTTGTCTCTACACGTTAGATTACTCAGAAATAAAAAAATATTTAAACATCCAACTACCACTTAATAAATGGCACATACATTTACATATATATGTATATAATTATTGATGGAGTCAAAAAGAGTGGGTGGGGATAAGCAGAGGCGTCACTAGGGCTGGTGTCATCCGGGGCGGTAGCTCATGGTGTCACCCCTCTTACGACTTCACCCATAGAACTCCTCCGAGTTTTTCAGTGCCAAATAACAGGAAAATACAGAATGTATACTTTGGTGTCACCCCCTTGATGGTGTCACCCGGGGCGGCCCGCCCCCACCGCACCCCCTAGCGACGCCACTGGGGATGAGTCCAAAAATAGATTTTTAAAATTTAAAATAAATTGAGCATGACACGCGAGCATGCCAAATTCTTGTTAGTTACAATTTGATTCCACACTTCACCTCCATCACAAGAAGAAGTCAATTCAACAACACTAAGTTCTTGATGGTATGTCAAAGAATTTCGTCAACATCTTTCTTCTTGTGGACTCGTACCAGCCGAGATGAGGGCACAAAAAAACTTAATGATAAAAGAAAGGTCACACAGGGTCTCCACGCCGTATGCCGGTGGCCTATTTGTCTCCCCTGCTTATCATCATGCCCGTGAATATATTAAGACAATAATTAGGCCTACCTGTGTTATAAATTGAAGACAGACCGTAGGCGTCTTGCTTAGGGAGAGAAAATACTTTGCTGGTCAACCGGAATCAGCTTAACAATTTAAAAAAAAAAATTAATAAATAATTTATTTAGATGGGAAAACCATGATATTAAGACACTTGTAATGTTAAGTCACCAAGTTTTTTTTTTTTTTTTTTTTTTTTTTGGGCTGGGGTTTTAACAAAATATCCTAATAGACAGGCTTGTCTGTGGGACTTATTTTTCTGTCCCATTCCATCCCATCCCATGGTAATTTATGCCTGTCCCATCCCATCCCATCCCATGGGACGTTTCCTATGGGAATCCCATGGGAAAAACATTCCCATGTACAAACCTACTAATAGAGTAAATAAATGTTCAATTTAACTTACAGTGGTTCTCCGTTTTTGCAAGTTCTATGTCGAATGTCATCCATCAAGGAACGAGGTTCCCAAACTACGAGCTATAAGCCCACGTTGGATGCCGAAAGATTTTATATGGCGTCGACTGACACGTAAAAAATAGGTTTGTTAACGATTAATTTAAAATAATCGTTAACTTTTGAAAAATTAATCGTTAATATCGATTAAAGCAACAAATTAAAATTTGTGATGTCATAAGTAACACTTATTAAACGTTTCTGTTGAAAATCTAAATAACACTGGAATGTCTCCTTTATATGTCATCTTTTATCCAACAATGCAAAAAGACTAGTGTGTTGACATTATTTGGTTCAAGTGATGAGCGGGACTAATAGACAATATTACCAGCCGAGCTGAACAATCATTGACGTGGAACTAAGGTATGTGGCATGTACAAAACGGTCTTGGCAAGGAATGACATTATTCGATATCGGTGTTCATTAAGTTTCCACCATTGTAGAGGGTTAATGGATTCAGGAACGTTCATCTCCTTTTTAAAACACAGTAATTCATCAGTAGAGCTGTAGTCATTTTCTGTCTCTGAGTCAGACTCCATTACTGCCATTAGCCTAATACGCTCTCATTTGGTTTGGTAAGTAGGCGAAGTGTTAGAGCCATGGTAGGAAAACTTTATCAACATTTTGACAATTCCCGTCGGTAAATAGTTGGAAATAAAAATGTCAGTGAAAACGTCAGGATTTTTGTTTTATTTATCGGCCGCTATTTTTTACATTTTTTTTTTACTTTTCGACTTCCAATAATTTTTAAGTGATAGGTCAATTAATCGTAAAAAAATAATTTAATAGTTAAAAATTCTAACGATTAATCGTGAAAGTTATCGTTAATTTCCTCAGACTAGTAAAATAGAAAGTATTGATTGGAAAGTTTTCTACGCTGTTATTTCCTTTAGTCTTGCCCATGTTTCTGGTATTAACAAAGGAAAATCTTTTTTTTTTCATATTAAATCTCGCACAATCCTGATAACTGGACAATAAAAAGCTAGAAACACTTTGAAATTGATTATTTTTAGCAAAATAAAATATTCCTAGTTTCTAATAATAATACTGACAACAGGGCCGGCTTAATGGGTTTGGAGGCCCTAGGCGAAGTGAATTTGGTGGCCCTAAATGTAATAGAAAAATGAATAATACATACGGAAATTATAAATTTGCACAATTGATTAAGAAAACTGCCTGTATTTATATTTTAATCGACATTTAGCTGAAATTTATACAAATATATTCGTGCATAGTTCGTAAACCTTCAGCAATAATAAACTTTTCATACTTTGATGGCAGCAAAGTCTGCAATAAATTGTCAATAATTCAGACACTAGACGATATCTCGTTCGATTGATATCATTACCAAACTATATTAGGCGCCTTGCGTCGAAGTCATTCTCAAATTGTTTTGTTTTATAAAAAAATAATTTATAATTTTAACTTCTCTCCCCCGATGCCAAAGTAATCAAACTTGTCAGTGCTATACGAAGGGCTATTGCGAAATTTTGAACGGCAGTATTCAAACAATGATCATAAATGAAACGAAAAAGATGAAGAGAATAAGAAGGCGTATCTGGAAAATGTTTGAAATAATTTGCAATTCATAGCATAAATCCTTCGGATCAATATTTGAAAAAGATGTAGTCTATCGGTGTGCGCATTATTCGAATTAATGACACATTTCATCAAATCATTTAGATTTCTATGTCAAATTCTGCAATTTCATTGATGTTGTGCATAAATCCAAAGAGACCAAAGTGACGTTCTATTTACTCAAAACTTTCAGTCAATGACATAGCTGCTGGATCTAACAAACAATTGATTCATCTATGATTTCCGTCGTCTCAAGTTGCAGCAGCCAGAAATATAAAATTTCACATATGGTTTCATCTCTAATTCTTGAGCCGATTCTCGGAACGAAATTTGAGCTGACACAACTCCATTTTATTTGTATTTTTTCATGAACTCGGTTGCGCTATTTATGCATTCCGATGCAATGTCAAATTGCATATCTTTTGATTGCATCAATTTGCTGATCAAATTCATTTAAAACAATAAATCGTACCAGATAGATCTACCTCAAGTTAACAGAAAATAATTTCGGATTGAGTTCAAGTTGACGTTTTTGTAAAACACAATTTCAGCCTTTCATATTCGCTCAATTATCATATCTTTGGCCTCAGCAGTTCTGGAAACATACATTCAGATCTTCAAACATTTTAAAAACATGTTTCCGCGAGATATAAACCAGTGATGTCATCAACTGCCATGAATACCACAAAATTGTCATTGATTTCTACTGGCGTACTCACAATGTTGAATTTTCGCAAAATCATAGTCACTTGCTCTTGGTGACCAGCATCAGGTGTGTAGTCCAAAATGGTGGAATACTATTTTAAATTTAGTTCATTTTTATAGTACTTATTTTCAAGGTGGCATCATAAACTCAGATTAATTAACTCATTTTGATCATGAATTTGTATGTTTTTAAATATGATAAATGATCTTCTAGGAATCAATACTAATTTTAGAGCAATTAAAAGAATCCCCAAAAATGTCCATTTGCTGGTTGAAACAAGTGATCCACATTTCCAAGAATTGATTATTTCCGTTTCCAAAAAAAAAACAATAAAAAAAAAATAAAAAAAAAAAAAAAAAAAAAAAAAAAAAAAAAAAAAAAAAAAAAACTGCACAATTGAAATTATTCTTTGTAAAGCGTTGTTCCTGTGCTTAGCCTATTTTGCATGAGTTTTTAAATGTTTCCTTTTCAATTTTCTTTCTTTCCTTCAACCGATTTTCCAGTTCAATCCAAACGGTTGAAGCACGAATGTGCCTCATTGACAATTCATGATCAGCTATAAGACTGGACATGTTTTCCCAATCGCTATTTCCTTCTTATCGACGACCTTCATAAATTTTCAGTTTTTAAAAGATAATAAAAACTGGACATATATTTAAAAAAATAAAAATATAAAAATAGACATGCGAGACTATTAAAATAATCTTTTATTTTATTTTTTGTTCAGCTGTTGTCTTTGCTAAGCTCTGAAAACGAAAAAATTGTATACTTTGAGAAATCAGTGAAATTTCAGCTTAATTTTGTCAAATAATTTTGTTGACACAAAATTTTAACATTTCAAACCCATGCATAGAATCGTTTTTATATTTTCTAACTTACAACAGCATTTACAATTTTAATGTTAAATGTTTACTAATTAAAAC
>MUZC01004642.1:134390-147484 GCA_002072015.1 Radix auricularia | reverse complement strand
AAAAAAAAAAAAACAACTGCACAATTGAAATTATTCTTTGAAAAGCGTTGTTCCTGTGCTTAGTCTATTTTGCATAAGTTTTTATGTTTCAATTTTCTTTCCTTCCTTCAACCGATTTTCCAGTTCAATCCAAACGCCGGAAGCACGAATGTGATTCAATGACAATTCATGATCAGCTAGAAGACTGGACATGTTTTCCCAATCGCTATTTCCTTCTTATCGACGACTTTCATAAATTTTCAGTTTTTAAAAGATAATAAAAACTGGACAAATATTAAAATAATAAAAATAGAAAAATAGACATGCGAGACTACTAAAATAATCTTTTATTTATTTTATTTTATTTCATTTTATTTTTTGTTTAGCTGTTGTCGTTGCTAAGCTCTGAAAACGAAAAAATTGTATACTTTGAGAAATCAGTGAAGTTTCAGCTTAATTTTGTCAAATAATTTTGTTGACACAAAATTTTAACATTGCAAACCCATGCAAAGAGTCGTTTTGATATTTTCTAACTTACAACAGCATTTACAATTTTAATGTTAAATGTTTACTAATTAAAACATTTGATATTTAATAATTGTTTAATTAGCGTAAAATTAGGCTTCAAGTTTGACAATCTTGTGAAAATGTGTCTGGAAAGATGAATTTACATATTATAAAATATTAAATTTTAAACATGCACCTTTTAAAAATAATAATCAGCTGTTAAAAATATTCCACCGATTGGGTGGTTCTGGAGGTTTTGACCTAGATCTAGGTCGTAGTTTATTCTTGACATATATATTTTTTCTATGATTCCTGTGCGAGGCCCCCAATAATCGGAGGCCCTAGGCGGCTGCCTAGTTTTCATATGCCTAAAGCCGGCCCTGCTGACAAGTTATTCTATGAAGTTAGTTATCATTGTCAAATAAGTAAGATTTAAAAAAAAGGGACACATACGTCACGCTCTAGAGGGGGTAGGGGGTGTAAGAAAGTGTGACAGTTTGTGACAGGGGGGGAGGGGGTGTGTGGCCATGTGTGCTGTCACGGTATTTTAAGTTAAATGTTAATTATTTTGTTAATTAAAAAAAGATTTTTTTTTTACGAAAGTGTGACGTACTTTGGAGGGGACGGGGATTCTGAGATTTTGACAGTTTGTGACAGGGGAGAGGGCGGAGTTAAAAATGGTAAAAAAAATAACGTGACCTACTACATGGACGGCCCCTATTTGGTTTTATGAATAGTAATATTTTAAGTAGATCTTTAGAAAAATTATGCTGTATTATCTTGCGGAATACTTCTATTTATATATTTTTATTTTTAAAATTTTTTATTTTTTATTTTTTTTTTGTGAATTCAATAAAAAGGAGATTAATTATAGTCTCAGATTTTATGTTACTATTTTTAAAAAAACGTAAAAAAAATCTCTATCGATTTTAATTTGGCTCACAGAATTTCTGTTAGACAGACGATAACACAAAACGTCTTAGTGGTTTGAAGAAGGTTGTAGAAGAAAAAGGAAACATCACATTCAAACATAAAATTGTAACTCCATACTGGATCCGCTTTCACTGAAAATTTAAAAAAAAAAAAACATTCACCCCACTAAAAAGTGAACTCCTTTCATAATTTGATTCGACGCATCTTTCTTAGTGGGAAGATAAGGTTCGTATTTTCTTGCATAACTTCTATTCCCTTCTTTATTTCCTACGTCCGAGCATATCCATCTAATTTCAATGCTGGTAAACACTGATATAATGAAAAGAAAATATAATAATTATTTATAATATTGTTTCGAACTCTTCAAAAATAAGGACTTTGGGGCCGTCCATAAAGTACGTCACGCCATTTTTGACAATTTTAAACTCCCCCCTCCCCCTGTCACAAACTGTCACAAATCTCGGACCCCCTCCCCTTAAAGTACGTCACACTTCCGTACAAAAATACATTTTTTAGCAAAATAATTAAAATTTAACTTAAAACACAGTGACGTCACACATGGCGGACACACCCGGTCCCCCTGTCATAAGATGTCACACTTTCTTACACCCCCTCCCCCCTCTGGAGCGTGACGTACTTTACGGACGGCCCCTGTTCTCATTCACTCTTCAAGTTACTTTTGTCTTTAGTGCTATAAGGTAAATATCGCTAAGTTCCATGGAAAACAAAAAATCCACAGATAACGATTCGTTTATATGTCAGAATAAAAGTACGTGTGTGGGCAGCGCAGACAGACACTTCAAGTGGAATCCAAACAATGTGGCATCAGGGGGACATTGTTCGTGATGACACGCTCAGCTAGATTAAGTCAAGGCTTTTATCAATCAAAGACCTAAATATTTTGTGTGGGAGACATCGCCGACCCACTGGCTTAACCTAGTTTAGAGCCTCCACGGACTGTCTACAATTTTCCGTCTAAAATTTTCCGTCTAAAATTTTCCGTCCCTTTTTCTGAATAATTCCGACGTTTTCCGAAAGAGCCAGCCCTCTATTTTTTTTTTAAAATACGCAAAAAAAAAGAGGCAGACTGTTCCTCCCAAACCTCTTCCGATGTTGCCCCACCCTTGACAGCGCTACTGACCAAGAGTCTGAGATCATGCCCCGGGCACAAAGATTGTCAACCACGCCTTTGACATTGTCGTTTTCGGCATGTTTTGGGGTATTGAAGTAAAGTAAGTCAAGAACTATTTGCAGCGAAGGTTTGCATGTATTTGCTTGGTTCTAGAGTCCATTCTATAACAATGTAATGTTCAGTAAACGTGCAGCTAAGAATATTTAATTTTTATGTGTTTTCTTCCATAGACAAGCAACAACCGGCTACAGCTAGATGGTTATTTGTTCAATGCACTATTGAGGAAAACACCACCTGTCTCCTCCTAAATTTATAAGATTTGGGGAAAGAATATAAGCCAACAAGAACAGACAATTATTTTAAGAGTAATTTATTAGAGAGCAACCCAAGAACAACATACTGATGAGAGTATTGTCTAAAAGCCGTCATCGCGTAGCCAAAGTCTTAAGTCTAAACTTTCTTAATGTTCTCATTTCATCCGCCTCACACACCTCATACACTCACATACCTCACACAACTCCTACACCTCACACACCTCACACAACTCCTACACCTCACACACCTCACACACCTCACACACTTGACACATCTCAAACACCTCACACACCTCATACACCTCCTACACCTCACACACCTGACACATCTCACACACCTGACACACCTCACACACCTCAGGCATCTCATTTACATAAGAAAATTGTCTTAATTCGGGGAGGGGGGTAGAAATAGAATAGAGCATTTATTGTCGTGTTTTCTCTTCAGCATGTCGATGAATAAGCTCAATCATTAATGGGAAAATAGAAAAAAAATTAATTGATTGACACACTTTATTTAATCTGTGGCCTCTTATTTACCACCACCAAGGTACGCGCCAAATGTTACCTTAGAAAGTGTTAATCTTGTATCAAATGGACTTAGTTTCTAAAGATACAATTACAGTGGCACCTTGAGATACGAGTACACCAACATACGAGTTATTTAAGATACGAGCTGTTGAGCGAGCGAAGTTTCGTTTTGAAACACGAGCGATATTTGAGATACGAGAACTCACAGGAACTGATGACCGGGGAAAGGAGTTAGTTAAGGTCTCATCAGAATTCGGGGGTTCTGCAAGAAATTGGCGTTGAGGAAGAGCAAGAGGTGGAGGAGGTTATCTCTACAAGTGAGATAAAAGAGATCTTGGGAATGTGGGAGAGATCTTGGGAATGTGGGAGAGATCTTAGGAATGTGGGAGGGATCTTGGGAATGTGGGAGAGATCTTGGGAATGTGGGAGAGATCTTGGGAATGTGAGAGAGTCTTGGGAATGTGGGATAGATCTTGGGAATGTGGGAGAGATCTTTGGAGTGTGTGTGAGATCTTTGGAGTGTGGGAGAGATCTTTGGAATGTGGGAGAGATCTTGGGAATGTGGGAGAGATCTTAGGAATGTGGGAGGGATCTTGGGAATGTGGGAGAGCTCTTGGGAATGTGGGAGAGATCTTGGGAATGTGAGAGAGTCTTGGGAATGTGGGATAGATCTTGGGAATGTGGGAGAGATCTTGGGAATGTGGGAGAGATCTTGGGAATGTGAGAGAGATCTTGGGAATGTGGGAGAGATCTTTGGAGTGTGTGTGAGATCTTTGGAGTGTGGGAGAGATCTTTGGAATGTGGGAGAGATCTTGGGAATGTGGGAGAGATCTTGGGAATGTGGGAGAGATCTTTGGAGTGTGGGTGAATTCTCTGGAGTGTGGGAGAGATCTTAGGAATGTAGGAGAGATCTTGGGAATGTGGGAGAGATCTTGGGAATATGGGAGAGATCTTTGGAGTGTGGGTGAGATCTTTGGAGTGTGGGAGAGATATTTTGAATGTGGGAGAGATCTTTTGAATGTGGGAGATATCTTGGGAATGTGGGAGAGATCTTGGGAATGTGGGAGAGATATTTGGAGTGTGGGTGAGATCTTTGGAGTGTGGGAGAGATCTTAGGAATGTGGGAGAGATCTTTGGAATGTGTGAGAGATCTTGGGAATGTGGGAGAGATCTTGGGAATGTGGGAGAGATCTTTGGAGTGTGGGAGAGATCTTTGGAGTGTTGGAGAGATCTTTGGCGTGTGGGAGAGATCTTAGGAATGTGGGAGAGCTCTTTGGAATGTGGGAGAGATCTTGGGAATGTGGGAGAGAGTTTCATTGTTTGTTGAAAAGAAACACCCCGAAAAAGTTGCAACTAGTCGTAGATCGGAGCTATTTAATGACACTTTCCTAAATCATATCCGCAGGTTTCTGAAAGGGAAAAAGAAACAAACCTCCTTGGAAAGTTTCTTTTTTTTTTTTATCCGCCGAAAAGGCTAAGACCACTGAAGAGAAATGCAGTTACCAAAATTAATCATAAAGTAGAATTTAAGTTGTGTGTAAGTTACATTTCGGTGACCAAAAGACACATATGTATATAAACTTTGTAAAGCAAGTTTTTTTGTTGTTGTTTTTTGTTGTTGTTGTTATTTTTTATATTTTAATATTATTATTATTATTATTATTATTTTGCTTTGCATTCTTTTTTATTATGATTTTATACAATATTTGTCAGGTATAAATACATTTTTCTTATTTAAAACACGTAACAAAAGTAAGGAGTAGCAAATTTTTGGAGCTTGAACGGATTAATGGTAAATCAAGTGAGGGGTGAGACTGCAATCAGGCTTATAAAAAATTAAATGGAACAGACGTAAACAAGGTAAGGGTTAGTCTGACAGGACGTTACAAAACAGCGAACGTTTCGGCAAAGAGCCTTTTTCAAAGGACATACAATACACAAATAAAACGAATATAAAAAATAAAAATAAAAAAAATAAATAAATAAATAAAATAATAATAATATTTTTTTAGTCTGTGCTCTTGTTCTAGCTTGTACTGACTACTGCAATTCTCTTATGTCAGATGCTCCAAAACCATGCATTGAAAAACT
This sequence comes from Radix auricularia, assembly GCA_002072015.1. Taxonomy (NCBI): domain Eukaryota; kingdom Metazoa; phylum Mollusca; class Gastropoda; family Lymnaeidae; genus Radix; species Radix auricularia. The sequence continues at coordinate 141,997 of MUZC01004642.1, read as the reverse complement.
ACAGAGAGTTCAAAATTCAGCTACCAGATTAGTTCTAAAGGCAAAAAAACATGACTATGTTACTCCGCTACTTTACTCACTTCATTGGCTAACCATACGAGCCCGAATTGATTACAAACTGACCGTTCTGTGTCACAACTTCTTTTCTGACTCATGCATTTCATATCTTACTGAACTTTTGACGGTGTACTCACCAAGTCGTCAGCTACGCTATTCTGCAGATACACGCATTCTCTGTGTTCCCAAGACACGCACTAAAACATTTGGCGAAAGGTCATTTTCTTTTTGTGCGGCCAAAAAAATGGAATTCTCTACCATTACACATCCGTAGTATTTCAACTACTAAGTCCTACAAGACTGCGCTGAAGACACATCTTTTCAAACTTTATTTTGAAAATTAACGAAACAACATTTCTTTTAATGGTTAACGTAGCTGATGTATAACGTATTGTCTTTTATTTAGTTAGTATGATATGAACAGGAGCGGCGTTTGAGGGTGGCAACTGGGGCGACTGCCCCAGGCCCCGCGCTTAGGTAGGCCCCGCGTTTCGGTCCTGAACATGTCTCGTCCTGGTTAATAGCCTATACATGTAGAACCAAAGAGTGGATGGTAGAACGTATGCTGCAAACGATTGTAAAGAAACGAAAGAGGCACTCTTGTAATCCTTTTTGAAGGTCAAATCCCGTAGCGTAGCTCTAGACGTCTTTGAAAGCATTACACCGTTAGCGGAAAATAGGTCAGATGTACCATTCAGCCAATCCCCTTTATTTGTGTACACGTCATTCTCAATATATTTACTAAAATAGTTATTTTTAGAAAACTGGGTCATCGGAATGGCAGTGTCTCGGTATTGGTGTGATCGGAAATATTAATTAGCGTCATCAAAGTGATTTCTCTGTACGATATCAACATGAGTGGAAGAGATCGCGATAGATTTCTCAAATATGACTCAGGCGCAGAAAAAGCTAAAAAACGCAAGCTAAGAGAAGAATTCGACAGAAGTCTAAAGGGAGCACTGGATAAGTACTTTCCAAAAACAAGCAGATAATTAGCAAAACGCATTATTTTGCAATATGTCTGCCAATAAATTGCATTTTAAATCACGTCGTAATCGGCACGTCATTTTTCAATAAGAATAAACCGTTGTTTATAGACCAGAGAAAATAATGAACTTGTAATAATTTAATAAAAAGGTGACACGTGGTATTAAAATTACACAATAATCAAGATATTTCATATTTTTAAATACCATAGCATACTGGTGCTTAAAGCGATCTTTACTAGTACTCTGGCCCCGCGGGGTCATTGCTGGCACTAGGCCCCGCGCTTACCTAACGCCGCCACTGGATATGAATGTTTATTTAATTAATATATATATTGTTATCTCCATGTAAAGCGCTATATACATGATCATTCTATTCTTCTTCTTATTATTATAAACAAACACACAAACAAACAAACATAATCAGCAATACAAAAGCACAATTTTTAATTTAAAAAAACAAAACAACAAGAATCAATGTCTTTTTTTTTCAATTAGGAACTTTCATATTCGATTATTTTCCCATTCGGGCTTCTTATTAAAATTTTGTGAACAAAATGTGGGTGAGACTGCAATCAGGTTTATAGACTAGTAAATGGATAACATGTAAACATGGTGTGAGTGAGCCTGATTGAACGTAACAAAACAGCGATTGCTCTCTAGGGCTCCCTTTGGATTACACCGCAGCTAAGTTTTTATTTTTAAAAATTTCTTTATACTTGTTTTATCGGTGTACTATTTATTCGTTGAGGAAGTCTCTTCGGCGAAACGTTCGCTGTTTTATTAAAATTTTGTAGATTTCTTAAAAATAACACAATAACTGAGTTATAACTTAACAGGAAGTTTACACTGCTCTCAGATATTTTTTTAAAAAATAATTTTATTTCCACATTAACAGATGCTTGACGAAGAAGCTAATCGGATTATAATGAAGACATATCCTCGGTTTAACTGTCTACACACTTTGGAGGCAATACCTCATCATTAACATTACACCTTCTACACGAACTGTCTGCTTGTGCTTTTAAAATACCTTAAACTGTTGTAGAGATATGGATTTTTTAAAATAAAAAAATCATTTTAGACATAAACATACAGATGGCGGCTAGTGGTAATAATCCACAAAATAAACGCGGAAAATACGTACAATTTGCTGTAAGTATTTTTTTAAAAAATCTAAAATGATTAGCTATCTTGGAAAGTTGGATATTGATTCTCATTGGGGGAATATTCTACATTTTAAAGCATAACACAATCCTATCTGTTACAGACGCTCCTTCAATACAGAATATTATGGCGTCCTACACCGTTCAAATGTCATGGAATGTTCTCTGCTTGTTTAAATAAAAGCTGTCATGAGAATATAAATAGAAACAAGCCATCTCCCATTAAATAAATGTAGCCTCAGATGTTTGCTATTAAGTTTTCAATTTTTTTAGCTTCCAATTAATTGATTTAATTTTTATTATCCGTGGGTATACGATTATCATTTTGATATTTTTAACAAACGAAAATGAACGATCCCTTATAAAATAGTCTACATTCACTAATATTTTGTTCCTGTAAGTCTAATGCCAATTTTTAGTTTGTCAAACTACGGATGGAGTGAAGCTAAGTTTTTTTTAAACGCATATTAGCTCGCCAACACTTTGACACACCAGCACTGTGACACACCTGCACTTTTGCGCACCAGCACTTTGACGCGTTAGCATTGTGACACAACACTTTGACACATGCACTGTAAGACACCAGTCCATAGATATCATATTAGTAGAATAACAGCGTTTGCCACTTGGTTTGTTTATTTGTAAACTGTAATTTAAGTCGTTCTCGTGAGTCCCCAATGTAAAAAGGACTGACAGTAAGTAAAATGCCGACTATTTATATAAATATACACGAATCTGGCCAAAAAAAAGTATGGGAGCTCAGTTCCCATGAGTTCCCACTGAAAAAAACACTGGCTATATGCATTGTAACACACCCGCACTTTAGCACATCAGCAATTTGACACAACAGCACTGTGACACACTATAACTTTGACACACCAGCACTGTAATACATTAGCCCTTAGACTCAATGTCCCTTTGATACATCAGCATATTGACACACCAGCACTGTAATACATTAGCACTTAGACTCAATGTCCCTTTGATACATCAGCATATTGACACACCAGCACTGTAATACATTAGCACTTAGACTCACTGTCCCTTTGATACATCAGCATATTGACACATCAGCACTGAGAAGTACCTGCAACATGAGATCAAGCAAAGAACACACGCATTGTGATTTGTGACACAACAGAACTTTGACACACCATGAGAAGGACATACGCACGGTAACAAACCAGCAATTTGACACACCATGAGAAGGGCATACGCACAGTAACAAACCAGCAATTTGACACACCATGAGAAGGACATACGCACGGTTATAAACCAGCACTTTGACACACCATGAGAAGGACATACGCACGGTAACAAACCAGCAATTTGAAACACCATGAGAAGGACATACGCACGGTAACAAACCAGCACTTTGACACACCATGAGAAGGACATACGCACGGTAACAAACCAGCACTTTGAAACAACATGAGAAGGACATACGCACGGTAAACAAAACAGCACTTTGACACACCATCAGAAGGACATACGCACGGTAACAAACCAGCACTTTGAAACACCATGAGAAGGACACACGCACGGTAACAAACCAGCAATTTGAAACACCATGAGAAGGACATACGCACGGTAACAAACCAGCACTTTGACACACCATGAGAAGGACATACGCGCGGTAACAAACCAGCACTTTGACACACCATGAGAAGGACATACGCGCGGTAACAAACCAGCACTTTGAAACACCATGAGAAGGACATACGCACGGTAACAAACCAGCACTTTGAAACACCATGAGAAGGACATACGCACGGTAACAAACCAGCACTTTGACACACCATGAGAAGGACATACCCACGGTAACAAACCAGCACTTTGACACACCATGAGAAGGACATACGCACGGTAACAAACCAGCACTTTGACACACCATGAGAAGGACATACGCACGGTAACAAACCAGCACTTTGACACATCATGAGAAGGACATACGCACGGTAACAAACCAGCACTTTGACACACCATGAGAAGGACATACGAACGGTAACAAACCAGCAATTTGAAACACCATGAGAAGGACATACGCACGGTAAAAACCAGCACTTTGAAACACCATGAGAAGGACATACGCACGGTAACAAACCAGCAATTTGACACACCATGAGAAGGACATACGCACGGTAACAAACCAGCACTTTGAAACACCATGATAAGGACATACGCACGGTAACAAACCAGCACTTTGAAACACCATGAGAAGGACATACGCACGGTAACAAACCAGCACTTTGAAACACCATGAGAAGGACATACGCACGATAACAAACCAGCAATTTGAAACACCATGAGAAGGACATACGCACGGTAACAAATCAGCACTTTGAAACACCATGAGAAGGACATACGCACGGTAACAAACCAGCAATTTGAAACACCATGAGAAGGACATACGCACGGTAACAAACCAGCACTTTGAAACACCAGCAATTTAACACACGAGTAGCAGTTTTGACAACCCAATGACACCTCAATGCCGTGATGCAAAAGCAAAGTGACATATCACCGAAACACATCAGTACTTTAACTAATGATTACGTTAACACATCAGTACTTTAAATAATTATTACGTTAACACATCAGTACTTTAAATAATTATTACGTTAACACATCAGTACTTAAACACATCAGTCACATCAGTACTTTAACTAATTATTACTTTAACACATCAGTACTTAAACACATCAGTACTTTAACTAATGATTACTTTAACACATCAGCACCTTAACACATCAGTACTTTAACTAATCATTACTTTAACACATCAGTACTTAAACACATCAGTACTTTAACTAATTATTACTTTAACACATCAGTACTTTAACTAATTATTACTTTAACACATCAGTACTTTAACTAATTATTACTTTAACACATCAGTATTTTAACAAATTATTACTTTAACACATCAGTACTTTAACTAATTATTACTTTAACACATCAGTACTTTAACTAATTATTACTTTAACACATCAGTACTTTAACTAATCATTACTTTAACACATCAGTACTTTAACTAATCATTACTTTAACACATCAGTACTTTAACTAATCATTACTTTAACTAATCATTACTTTAACACACCAGCACCTTAACACATCAGTACTTAAACACATCAGTACTTAAACTAAACATTACTTTAACACATCACTGCTGTAAAGCCTTGGCAGAACAATGGTGACATATATAATTCTTCCAAACTGACTCAACAAATTTTTTTATTTTTACAAATATTTCTAAAATATTTTACGGAAATTGAATCAGCTGTTAAAAATAATAATCGGGTTTAATGCAATTACAAATAATATTCGAATGCATGAATTATAATGGCATAGATTGATGAAATCTGCGCTGTTTTATCTGAATGTAAAAGTAAGCACCATATTATTTTATCCAATAAGATTACAGACTGAATTTTAAATGATTCATTAATATTAAAAAATCGCAGCTACGTTTAAGCGTTGTAAATGTAACATTAAATAACTCTAAAACATAAATTTTATCACAGATTTTAAAAAAGAGAAACTTCAAATAATTTTGTTATTCGTTGAAAAGGCTGCAAAGAATTGTATGGCCCATGAAATTAAAATTTTCAATTTAAGCATTATATTTAACCCGTTCAGCTCACATCGACGGGTGAAAACTAATATTCTAAATTATTCATATATCTTAGGTAAAAATCTAAGTTACTTTAGGAAAGAGCGAATAAAATGTCTATTTTTGTGAATGTTTTGTCCTTAAATTCTGAGTGTAACTAATTTTGAAAAGATCTATTATGATTTTAAAAAATGATGACCGGTAACAAGAAAACTTCTAGTCAACAGTTGCCCGACACAGACATTAGCTTTTGTCACCCAGACTAGATGCATGCGTCCCACCCTTTGAGCCAAATTGTCCCAACCTAGTGGTCAACTTGTCCCACCCCAAGGGCCATATTGTCCCCCCCTCCTTATTAGCCAACTATTGTTCCACACTTTGTCCCACCCTGCACGTCTAAATAACACCCGTCATTAATTCTCCAGAAAAAACCCACCAAAAACACTGTATCTATGATGTTCCTAAAGGATTTATCGGACATTTCAATCGTGTTGTTAGCCTGTAACATTGGCCAAGTGAGAATCTACAACTACATTCATTGTAACATTGGCCAAGTGAGAATCTACAACTACATTCATTGTAACAATGGCCAAGTGAGAATCTACAACTACATTCATTGTAACAATGGCACAAGTACATTATATCTACTCATTGACGGTACCAATTGAGATAAAGGAGTTGACCGTAGCAGCCAATTAACCCTCCATTGCAACTCCGAATTTCTTTTCGTAAAAACTTGCTTCACGGAAGGAGCACGCAATTGGAGCGGTTCTCAAACAGCTACAGTCGGACGTCGCTAAGTCGAACTCAAAGGAACCCGGACAAAAAAATCGACTCACTGAGTTTTTGAGTTAAGGAAAAATGGCGTAATAGGCGCTGAATTAGGCCGGGACCTAATAATTAATTCGATATAGGGAGGTTGTCGACTTTGGGAAGTTCGACTTAACGAATTCCGACTGTATGCGGCACCTTCTCTACGACCACTGGGAGGCTATACAACTACACTGCCCGGTGTTGTTGATTGTTGAAAGCTTAAGTGTGACGATACTCTCACAACTGAGCTACACTGTTCACGGGCCTTGCACGCATTCACTACATCAACCAACCACAAGTATTGCGGGCCTTGAGCGCATTCACTACATCAACCAACCACACGTATTGCGGGCCTTGAACGCATTCACTACATCAACCAACCACACGTATTGCGGGCCTTGAGCGCATTCACTACATCAACCAACCACACGTATTGCGGGCCTTGAACGCATTCACTACATCAACCAACCACACGTATATATATTGCGGGCCTTGAACGCATTCACTACATCAACCAACCACACGTATTGTGGGCCTTGAACGCATTCACTACATCAACCAACCACACGTATTTCGGGCCTTGAACACATTCACTACATCAACCAACCACACGTATTGCGGGCCTTGAACGCATTCACTACATCAACCAACCACACGCATTCACTACATAAACCAACAGCACGCATTCACTACATCAAACAACCACACGTATTTTAAGTTCAAAACTAAACATTGTAATTTATTTTCACATATTATATTTTTAAAAGGCTTATTTTCAAAATAAATAGAGTTGATCAAAATATTTAACACCCATTACCAATGGAACACATTTTTAAAAAAATTAGTCTACATAACACAATAAAAACGTTCATGACTTTCAGTTTGTGACAAAAAGCAGGTCAAAGGGTCAACCATGAAATTTCTTCTTCATTCTGATAAGTATGAGAGATGACCCCTCGCTCACCCCCC
>MUZC01004642.1:107539-134384 GCA_002072015.1 Radix auricularia | reverse complement strand
CCCCCCCCCCAAAAAAAAAAATTGAAATTAAACACTTACAAATTATAAAAACTATTCCAATCGTTTAAGACCCACTGTTATGATCGGTAGGTCCAGAGACTGTGACGAATGCAATAGGGTCACTCGGGGCAACGTTATTTTTGTGTCATTAAAACTTAATTATGCCTCCTGCTTCGTGCGATTGTGTCTGTCATTACACCGTGGTGTTACCTGACCATGGCCGGACACATCAAGACATTCTACAGGAAAGCAAGCGTTTCTAAAGTCCTTTTAAACAATTAAAACATTCTAAGGGACTGCAAGTGTTGTAACAGTTCTTTAATACAAAAAATTCTACAGACTGCAAGTGTTGTAACAGTTCTTTAATACAAAAAATTCTACAGACTGCAAGTGTAAAAGTTCTTTAATACAAAAGATTCTAAAGAACACATTTCTCTACACATTGAAGGGTTGCAACGGAAAAACAGAGTATTATTTGTTCTGGAAACATTTTTTTTTGGATATCGTTATTTCGACTCTACGTCGAAGTCTTTAGACTCCGGGTCAATGACTGAAAACCCGGATGTAAGTAAACCATTTGAATATATTGTTGCGTAAATTCCATTGATTAAATTGATAATTTTGTTCAACAATTCGTTTTAATGCTGTTTTTACAACCGTTTCAAACCATTTTCAGAAACTCTTGCTCGACATTAAAACAAAAAAAATCAATTTATATATGAGTCTCTGGAGGATCTCGTTTTGAACATAGCAGCTTAGTTAGTGGGCGGGGCCAAAACACAATATCAGTTCCTCACGTGCAAGTGTTATCGCTAAAAGTTTTGAAATGGAGACAATCTTTTGTCATGGAGCTAAGCACGGTGTATGTGCACATCTTACAATTTAAAAACATTAAGTTTCAAAAGCCTCGCCAAGGTGGATAGTTTAACATTTATAATTTTTTTTTTTTTTGTGATTAGAGAAACTTTTGTAAACAGATACAATTTTTTCTTAGAGACATCCTTCGTAATTTGATGTATGCATATTTAATTTACAGCTACACTAAATTTATTACAGTTTTCTATTAAAAAGGAACTTTCTCTCTTTTGACTAAAAATCTAAAAGATAATAAAAACAAATTATTTTAATTTAATTTTTGCACCGTCTTTTAGAGTAATACGCGTTATTTTTTATTTTGTAGCAAGAAAATCTGCGAGTTGTTATTTTTCAAGTACTTTTCTCCGCATTTAAAATGATGTTTTTTCCCCTTTATCTTTACATCTTTAATTTCAAGGAATGTGTGATTTATAAGACTCTTATGAAGGAAGAATGTGTTACGTGATTTACCGGTACTTCTAAGACAACTAACAGACTAACCAGTGGCGTCAATAGGGGGGTGCGGTGGGCGCGGGCCGCCCCTGGTGACACCAACCCTAGTGACGCCACTGAGACTAACCGTTATTAAACCATAAATTACATAATTCTTTTATTCATTTAATTTTTACCCACGCGTCTTTACTTTACGTGAAATTAGTTGTAGGTTAATCTGACATATTTCCTAATTAAAAAAAAATTGTTTTAAATTCTAAGGATTAATACGTTTCGCATTTTTACGCAGAAGTCAAGTTACGCAAGTAGATTAAAGTAGTTCAAGATTATCCAGATAATATGATAAATATGACATTTTTAGACCAAAGTAAATATTGTTGTATCATAAATCCGCCATAGAATCTCATCTTCAGCCTGTTTACAAATGTATGGAACTATTTTCATATCGCGCGTCTACAAATGTACATCAATTATTCGAGAAATAGGAAATTATTTACTTCAGGGAAACTCGATCCTTTATCAAAAAACTGGATCGCCTTAGGTAAGCAATTATGTATCTATAATTGTTAAAAACATAATGTCCACCGATGGATTATTGTATGTAAATGTATAAATTAAAGAATTCGGATTTCATTTATTTCAAGAGCTGACAAAAGAGATCGAATGTCTTTTGCAGTTTCACATCTCATGTGAATCTTGTTGCCCCTTAAATTAAAACATATAAACATTTGGTGGATTATCTTAAAGTACATTTAAATAAATTTACATTTTAAAATTGCTTGACTGAGTAAATTTTAAATTATCGTTTATATGTGTAATCAAAGATAATTGTTTTTTTTATTATTTAAAAGAAAAAAAAAAGAATTTTAAAAATGTTTGATTGATTTTATTGATCTTTTTAATCATAGTTTTCTTTTACTAATTTCGGAAAACAAACAAATACATTGGAGAAAAGCTTAATATAATTATTGCTATATTCATCCCAACGGATTAGGGGCCGTCCATAAATGACGTCACGCGATTTTGGCCGATTTTTTACCCCCTCCCCCCTACGTCACGCGTCGTCAGAAAATCGTAGACCCCCCCCNCACTTTATTTTCTATTTGAAAATAAGTATGTTTCTAATCACTTTTTTGTCTTTTAAGTATTTATTTTGTGTAGGTCTACATTAACATTGTAATATTGTAACACGCATGACGCTATGTGAAAGACATTAAATAAATTGTAAGCCAGTGATACTCAAACTTCTTCGCAATAGACGACCGGCAAGAATTTTTCCATTTCACCAGGTACCATTGCATTCTTTTCCCGTTTTGACATGATTTTCTTTGAACTGATTTGATAGTTAAATGAGCCCCTACACAGCTTAAAGTATGAATTCGGCTTGTTTTATATATTACATTTTTTAAAAAATGTTTAGTTGCCAAGGCAGAGCAAGACAGCTAACGAACCATGCAGCATATATGTAAAAAACACTTGATGTGATTAACCTTCGCGATTAAGCTCGCGAATGTGACTATTGATATTACAAGAATCATTGCATTGTTGATTACCTAGAATGTATAGATACAAGACAATTCTTCAAATTGATTTCGATCTTCTAATGACAGTTTTCCTGCTAAGTATAGGCACATCAAAGTCATTTGATCTAAAATTATAACATTGAAATCACATCTCATGTTTTCTAAAAATTATTAGGTATGCGCTGGAAGAGGAAAATGGCCCATTCTGTATGAACCCCACATTTGTGCAGGAATGTATGGTGTCATCTTGTGCGTCGCAAAATACAGCAATTCTTGAAAGTTGAGGACTGAAAAAATACGGACATTATTAAAATATCCAATAGTATCATAACGTTTTACTCCGAAGCTCACAAGTTTCTTTGTTTGGGTTTTTTTTTTTTTTTTTTTTCAATTCTTTTTTTTTTCAGGACTTCACGTACGTCACACAAGAGTTGTAAATATAATGTCACCAATGGACGAGGCGTGTTTAAATTGTTGCATTCTCTTGTTGAATTTAAAAACTAATGAAAAATACATGGCTACCGTTATCGGTCTGTTAAACCAACTGGTCGATTAACAGCGATAAATTAACTCATTTGGGGTAAAAAGGGAACACTTGGGGGTAATGCAGAATCATTGTGGGCATACAAAATTTGCTAGGATCCGCTACTTTTGGGTTAACAGTAATGTTCAAATAAACTTTTATTATTTTAATATATAGGTAGCCGGTCCGTTTTTTTTTCAAACCGTTTAAGCGGCCTTCAAAAAAACGAAGTGTATTAACATCCCTAGATTATATTTTATTTTAATGCATACAAATTAAACATTGACTATAAATCATTACTGTTAACTTCTTTTTTATAAAAAAAAGTTATTTAAAATAATATTTTAAAAATGTATTTAAAAAAAAAAAATCCCTCAATTGACTGAGAGGGCATCCCGTAAGAAAGATGTCGACGATCAGGGGTAAATTACCTCATCTGGGGTCTAAAGGGAATCTTTGGGGGTAATGCAGACTCATTTGGGACATATAATATCCACTCCACTCCACTAGATATGTTCAAATACGTCATGTGTACGTGTACGCTTGGAACATATGCACACTATTGAACCGGTTCCTTCCAGAAAATGCATTTGTTAAATTTGTCATCTATGAAGATTTCTTATTTACGTACTATACGAAGACACCTAACTCCAACCTACTTTCATTTATATTGATACAAGTGACAATAATCTTAATCAACATGATTTGACTGTATCAAGTACCTTTCTGTCATATTTAAAATTAATGCCATAGAAACTGAGTTCAGAAGAAAGTTGTTTTGTGCTCCTCTCGAATTGCGATGACGAGAATTTGATGCATTCAATAAAGTTAATGAATACTTTTGACTAATTTTAAATGGACACATTTATCATTATATTTAGAATGGCCAGAGGCGTTTGACCAAAAACCAATCGAAAAATTATATCAAACTTAAAACGTTTATAATTGTATCGAAAAGATTCCCCTCGCCTCACCCAACCTCAAATGGATATTCCGTGTCATTATGACTTAAAATATCTACAGATCTGTTTTTTTAGACACTTGTCCTGTTTGTAAAACTCACTAGTTGCAGTTTCGGAGGAGGGGGGGTTGAGGGAGGATAACCGACAAAAACAAAAGCTCGCAGACTCCTGCCGCCAGTGAACCACAAACGCTTTGATGTCAACATCAAACGACGCAGGGTAACAATTTTTTAATGTTCTCTTGTGAGTTATCAAACTTAAGAATTATAATTATATTTAATTTTTATGTCTTGATAACTTACGCCAACCGGCGTCTGATGGCCTATCGACCGGCACTTTGAGAAGCAGTGAATTTTTTTAAAAAGTCATTAAATAAATTTTAATTGACCAAATATTTCAGTGAAAGTTTTATTTAAAGTTACCCTTTCGACGTGACGTCACATTTCTTCAACCCCCCTCCCTCCCCCACGTCACGCATCGTCACAAAAGTGAGACCCCCCTCCCCCTAGGTGCGTGACGTCATTTATGGACGGCCCCTTAGTCCCCCACGATATGTTAATTAAAAGTAAATGAAGATTAAACAAATCTGTCATGGCGCTGACACATCTCCTCTATTGGCACAACTCCTAAACACAGTCCACACGTTTTTATTCACATATCTGGTGGCTCATCAATTAAATGCTCACATTGAAATCTCCATCAGCTGATCGCAGATTCTGTCCACGAGCCACTGACGTCATCCAGTCAGGATGGGGGAGATGACAATACTGATGATGGTTATGATGGTTGTCATGGTGTCCATCGGATCTGACCTTCTACCAGCCGCCCTCGCCCAGCAGTCTGCTGGTAAGTCAACCTAAACATTTATATAGACATATAGACATATTTCTTTCCCTCTCTACATTTATATATACACACACGCATATATATGTGTTATATACATATATCGGTGAATTGAAGGAAGACAATCTGGATCAGAGGTAGATTATTAAAATTTAGTTATGAAGGTGTCGCTATATCTAAAAATTACAAGTATTTTCTCATTTGGACGTAACTTAATAAAAAAAATGTTAATAGTTGATGCAACATTCACTATTACAGCAAATAAAAAATTGAACGCACGTTCCACACATTAGCGCACTTTTAATGTTTGTTTTAGATTAAAAAGGTCGGATTGTGGTGAGATTTTTATCTCCATAACACCAACGCAGTTAAAAGGAATACTATTTATGGGATTACTTAAAAGATTGTCATTGGCTCAAATTTTGGCAAGGATTTACTCTGGGGCCAGGTGTGTCCCTGATTACAACCACTTCCGAGTGAATACCTGACATTAGTTAGGAAACAGAGGAAGCTGGGGATAGCATGGAACCCTAATAGCTATTCTCTCACTTATTAATGTTTACTTCCTTTCTGTCTCTCACAGAGTGCCCACCTGGCTGGTTCGAATATTCTGGACATTGTTACAAATTTGTCTTCAGTCCCGAGAGAACATTCCAGGAAGCGGTCATCGAATGTCAACAGGACATGTCCTCGCTGGTCAGCGTCAACTCGGCTGGGGAACATGGCTTCATACAGACCTGGCTGAACATACATGATGGCCACAGGTCAGTCGGTTTCTAGATTGGACTTTTGTTGATGGTGGGGAAGGGGGATGGAGTCGAGAGTGTGGATTCTCAAGTAACTCTCTTCGAATAAATAATTTTTTTTCTCTTCTGGTCATTAATAAATAGGTGCCCCTAAATTGTCTAATTTAGTTTATTAATTCAAATTTAAACACACAAAGAATTCGTGGCCTAGATATTTCTGATGTTTAAGAAGCGACGATATGTGGGAGATCCTTTGGAGATATGAATGGGCTGTTTGTTAGAGTCTCTCAAGATACAATAAATCAAGCGCCAAATGATTTTGTCGCCGTAATATCAGTCTGTCTAAATCCTTTAAATTAACTTCACCGACGTCTCCTCGTCCGCCCGTACGTACGTTCGTCGGTCGGTAGGGCGGAAAAAAAAGTCAAAATTGACCAACTTTCCGTCATGCTATAAAGCTGAAATTTTGTACATAGACTCGTGTCACCTAACAATGCATTGTATCAAAATTACAGATCTATCGAATGTACCGTAATTCAATTAATGCACTTTTAGTTTATCTCCTTGAAACTCAATGTCTGCCGTCTGCTATTGTTCACCTCCACGTGTTCTGGAGTTCAGCCCCCCCCCCCCCTCAAATTTCACAGCAAGGAGAGTTCACTCACTTTCAGTCTGTAAATGTTAGTCACGCGGTGCATTTTAGTTTGAAATTGAATATGATCAATACTTTTAGTTCTGTCTCATTGAGGCTCGCTTGCGATAGATTGAACCGGGTCTTAAGAGCCTAACGGCTCGACCCAAAGAGAATGAATATTCACCAGTTCTGTCTCATATATAAGTGACTTTAATAGTAAAAAAAAAGTTTGTTTCTACGGGGTTGCTTTATTGTTGTTTTTCTGACAGAAGAGAGTGGTTCACCAGTGGACATCGTGACAAGGGCGGAACTCTTGTCTGGGATAATGACGGAAGTCACATTGACGTCACATATTTTCATGAAAACGGCGTGCGTGAAAAGGTTCACTTCGACCACACCAGTCAGGAGTTAAATATTATTGCCTATAAGTACTTTGGTAAACATTTTTACCTGTAAATAAAGTTAAATATAAATTGTTAGTATTTAAGATATTTCTTTTCTTTTTTTTAAAAATTAATGCAGAAGTAAATTGAATAGTATCAAATATTTAAATTTCAAAATTAAAAAAAATAAAAAAAATAATAATAAAAAAATAAAATAAAAAATGACCCATATAACCCTCACCTTCTCCTCTGTTTTTAAAAACCTTTGCAACCAACAGTTATTAATTCTATAGGCACTTCACTCTAAGATAATCTGTTTACTATTTAAGGCAACAACAGACGAGTATCTATTTACTGTTTATAGCATCAAGTGACGAGTATCTGTTTACTGTTGATAGTATTAGTGACGAGTATCTGTTTACTGTTTATAGCATCAAGTGACGAGTATCTGTTAACTGTTTATAGCATCAAGTGACGAGTATCTGTTAACTGTTTATAGCAACAAGTGACGAGTATCTGTTAACTGTTTATAGCATCAAGTGACGAGTATCTGTTTACTGTTTATAGCATCAAGTGACGAGTATCTGTGGTCCTGGAGTAGGCTGATGAAGCCTGGGCCATTCATCTGTGAGATCAACAAACTGGACACTTGGAAGCTGTACCAACAGCAGCGAGATTTTTGTAAGTGCTGTCACAACACGGGGGGGGGGGGGTCTGGAAAGATTTTTGTAAGTGCTGTCACAACACAGGGAGGTTTGGGTAAAAGTTGTGATATTTGGAGAAGTATAAAAAGCATGAAACTTTGAGATATAAAACGAGTGACAGCACTTTGTAGTGTAACACAAGTTATGACACTTTGACGTGTAACCCGAGTTATGACGCCTTAAGATACAACACCAGTTATAACTATAACACTTTGAGATGTAATAAAATTGAGGTGCAGTAAGAGACATAACATTTTGAAATGAGTCTCTCGCAAAGACAAAGATATGGATTTTTTTTTAATGTGGACATGTATTCTTAAATGTTCTCGTTTTTATCTCACCATTTTATATTTTCTCATCTAAGTTAATATCTTTGGTCCTAACAACTTAAATAGCATTATGTATAGCTATAATCTCAAAAACAGGGACAAAATATTTAGTTCTTAGAAACCCGCTTTTCCCTGCAGCTAATTTTCTCCTAAAATTAGCTTACATAACACTGCCTCAGATGGTTTGTATCCTATTATAAAAACAAAACGGAGTGTGGCATTATTGATATGACGACCTCACTGACAGCTAAATATGACGTCATTTCACAGCTTACGGATCAAACTCAACTGATCCCGACTCCTGGGAGGTAGGCCCCAACATCACTTCTCTCTCACCGAATACCATTTTCTTCGACCTGGGTGGGCGCACCACGACTGTGGTGCTCGATTGCGTCGCAACGGGGAATCCCCGACTAGAATATAAATGGCTACGACAATCTTCCAATGGGTAAAGTTGTTTTGTCATACCTCTGTGGCTCGACTATTGATTGTGAATATATATTTTTAAAGTCAGAAATTAATCTTTTTTAAAGTACTTGAACCAATAAAAAAGTTTTGTCTTTATATATTATGTATTGATAGGTCAGAGGTTCTTGAAATAATTTTTTAAAAAAATATTTACTTTATTTATAAAATAACTCCTCATAATATATTTTAAAAAAATTCTAACTTCAAACGAGATGACACTAAAAATATAATTTTCGCTTTGTTCTTGGTCAAAGAGGAGACAACACGTTTAAAATTCTGTTTCTACTGTTTGCAGGCAAAAGTTCGATTACATAACCTCTGAACTGAGTCCAAGATACGCCGTATCACATGGGAGACTGACCATAACAAATGTAGAGCATGTTATCGTTGATTGTTTAATTATTTAGTCTGGCTTATTTAGCAAGGAGAAAAAAAGTGGGCGGGGCGGGGTTACGTATTAGAAAATCAGAGTGGCCT
Organism: Radix auricularia; assembly: GCA_002072015.1. NCBI lineage: Eukaryota > Metazoa > Mollusca > Gastropoda > Lymnaeidae > Radix > Radix auricularia. The sequence continues at coordinate 125,484 of MUZC01004642.1, read as the reverse complement.
TGCCCTGTAACTTATTTTATGAAATTTAGGAAATGACGTCATTGCATGAGCAGCGATTTTTATATATATGTATTCAGAATTTCAATCTCCTCTCCATTTTCTAATTAGATTTTTACATTTGAATAGGGAATAAATACAAAAAAAAACACAATTGTAGAATTTAATGTCTTTTAAAAATTGATTTTGTTCAATGACTCCTGGCAATAATAACGATGACTTGTATATCACCTGTATTCACATAGCCTGACCCAGTCAAAGACTCAAACATATACACATGTCAGGTGACAAACACGCTGGGAAGTGTCTTGTCGAACCCTGTGGAAGTTTCTTACGGTTGTAAGTCCTATAAGTCAGTTATAAATATCTTTATGGTTAATATAATATTAATGTTAAATCTTATTTCATTGGCGACCTGTAGTGAAAGATATTCTTTTCTCTTCACGAACTGATGCTTCTCAGGAACTTGTACAAAATGAATTTTAAAAAAAAAGAAAGGGGTGGGGGCGGAATCCGTTAAAAGTTCAATAACAACTTGTGTAAGACCTAAGACTTCAGTCTTTGTTGAGACAAGGTATGTCACATTCATCACACACTCAGCAAGTAGCTCATATTCCCGTGAGTCATCGCGTGATTCCTGTCACAGAAAATCTGCCTTCAGTTTCTTAACAGTGATCTCCCCTTACTAAATGTACATAAAATAATTGGCATTTTTAATGATGATTTTACTAACGGTCGTTTTAATCGGCCGGGACACCACAGAACGGGGGATAACGGCCGACCATCGGCAGTAAGGACAGTTCTTGGGTTAATAACGTCCGACACATTCTTTATAAAAAAAAAAATTCTGTTCTTTGATATTTTTATTTTGCCATGTTTTAGTCATGTCCATTACACATCTAGCTCCCTTGTTTCCTTCCCACGACTTGAACGCCGTCCCTTATTGCCCTTATACACTGTCATCACCAGAATATCATTATGCCAACAAACTTTAATTGCTAACTTTTTTAGTTTGCTATTCTGATCTACAATAATGTTGAATAAATAGAATACGACTGCTGTTTATTTTTTTCCACAGATATTGCGCAGTTTTCCAACGTGAAGTCCAATTTTATCGATGCGATTCTCTACATGGGCATAGAGATTGGCTGTCAAACGCCAAGCCACAATACAGGTTTGAATGGCTACTGTGATCTTTGATTGGTTAGTTCCGTTAAGGCTTGGGGTTAGGGTGGCTACAAATGAGGATGGATAAAAGGGTAAATGTTGTTGTTTTTTTAAAATTAACTAATGGGTTTATAGAATAAAATGTGTCACCTGATACAGAAATGTGAAAACCGGTGACGAAGATACAATTTACGCAAATAATGGCCACAAAGTGTAATTATCTTAGCAATGTTGATGGCTTTTAAAAATGTTTTAAACTTCATTAAAAAAAACCACACAACATTTTCCTAAATTTCAAACACAAAAGATTTCAATATCTTAGTTACTTAGGCCTACTCACACTTGCGCGTAACATTTATTTTAAAAATAAAATATTTTAAACAAATCCGATTTTTTTTTCGAAAATAACTAAACAATCAAAGTATTATAGAACATACCGATTCTTAGAAATAGGAAATCGTTGTCACACTGTCACTGACCACACATTTGCATGCTGTGTTTTATTCTTTGTCTGGCACTGCCCAGCAGATGGAGCAGGTTGTCAGGGTGTAAGCCGAGAGAGGAATTCTCAAGCTTACCATAATATGTATGGTAGTAGAGTTCTGTCAATGACATTTGACCAATAATTCTAGAATATGTATGTTAGTAGACCTCTGTCAATCACATTTGACCAATGTTTCTAGAATATGTATGTTACTAGAGCTCTGTCAATCATTTTTTATCAATATTTTCAGAATATGTATGTTAGTAGAGCTCTGTCAATGACATTTGACCAATATTTCCAGAATATGTATGTTAGTAGACCTATGTCAATGACATTTGACCAATATATACAGAATATGTATGTTAGTAGACCTCTGTCAATGACATATGACTAATATTTCAATATATGTATGTAACTAGAGCTCTGTCAATGATATTTTTAAAAACATTTCCAGAATATGTATGTTACTAGAGCTCTGTCAATAACATATGATCAATATATACAGAATATGTATGTAGCTAGAGCTCTGTCAATGATATTTTTAAAAACATTTCCAGAATTACAGTACAACTGGTACAAGGGAAATGCTAACTTCATAAGGACGGACATGAACTCGCAATATTTTCTCTCCAGAAATGGACGTTTTTACATCTCTGAAGTCCAGGCAGCTGACCAGTAGGTATTCAATTTTTTAAAAATAAAATGCTAACATTTAACAGGACAATTGCTTGTTTTTAATTAGTTTAAGCATGCATATAAATGGTCTAAATATTTTTTAGGTAAAACTGAGTTGCCGAGCTTGCCGTCATTGTTTATCAGACAAGAGAGTTATCTACACTTTAAATTATTTTCCATTACGCCATTTCAACTCTGCAGTAACAATTAAAAAAAAAAAAACATAATTCACTAGTAGACCATATGTAAGTCGAAGGGACTGTGCTTATCTTAGATATACAGACGCTCCTTCTATGCAGAAGATAATTGCGTCCACAGACCATGAGAGATGATCTGTTGGCAAGTGATGCAGCAGTCACAGGCCACGGCTATAGGGGTTCCACGCATTACCCCAACCGCCTAACTATTATCTAGTTAGGTACCCATTCAGAGCTGGGTGACTCGGGGACTCCTCAGGCCGCGGGAACAAATCCTCGCCTACGCGTTAATTCGAACTCGTGACCATCGGTATGAAAGTCGAGCGCGCTACCACATCCCATTTGCTTATAGCACCGGTTGTGTGTTTGGGGGGGGGATGATTATTTGGGTTTTGACATTACTTTTAATTTCTATTTGAATTGATTTTTGGTCAATAAATTTAAGAAATTGTTAGAAGTCACCAACGTTCTAAAAGTTTCTCCACTTATTTGTCAATTACCTGACTTAAAACTTTAAAATATTAATGTTAACCAAACAAATGTTAATGGTGTTGCTAAATGTCATACATTGCAAACAGATAAGACAGAAAGTAAACTTTTAGCCTACTTTAAAACAAAATACATAAGTATTCGATTTACTTAAACGATTACACTGTAGTATTCGTTCTTGTCTTCTTCTTCTTCTTCTTCTGACAGGGGAGAATACTTCTGTATGATCTTCATGGCTCCTAAAAGTAACCACGTTCTGACAGATACACAGGCGCCGTCCAGGACTTCAATGGGTATAGACCTACGGGTTATTGGAGGCAGTGAGTATCGATTTGGTCTTTAAATAGCTCAGAAGTCGGCTGTGTAGCGAAGCCAATAGTGCGCTCGCCTCTATAAAAATGTTGAGAAATGACTAACGCCAAGAAAGTCCTCCGCTGACCTTGAGAGGGATGGACGCCGCCAGTGTCTAGCAAGCCCGAGAATGTTCTAATGAAAACATTAGAACCCCCTTTGACCGCGAAAAAAAGAGGTTAAGGGACTAAAAAAAAAAAGCTTAGAAAGCATCACATCGCTTTATCGCACACACGAGCTGGGACATGGTATTGTTCTTGGAAACTTATGCCAGCATTTTGATGACGCCAAATGAACTCTCTAAGTGATACCTATGACACCCGGACGCTTAAAAATAAAACGCAATATACACAAAGGCATTGTGGGATTAAAACTATAAATTAAAGCTTTATTTGTGGACTTATACATGACGGAAACGCGTTAATAGTATACATGAGTGAACACAGGTATTTAAATTACATTTACATTATATATCACTAACTATCCAGGGAGTAATAATTAATCATTTTATTTTTTAAAAAAACATCAGGGGAGCGAAAAGAAGAATCACGAACTGAAATATTTAAGAAAAGAGGAAAGACGTATCAAAAGTTATAGTTACAAAAATGAAACCTGGAAAAATATTCTACAGTTACTTAATTTTTTGAATTTGGTTCATCCCAGATAAGAGTCAACGAGCAAAATCATTTTATTAACTTATTTTGAACCATTTCCTCAACAAGCAAGTGTAAGAGCTTAAATTGTGAGTGCTTGGTATCTTTTTGTATCCTTTATATTAACTCGTGATGTCTGAGCCCTTGCCGAAAAAACTTTGGATTGATTTTAACCCACTTCCTCGTAAGCTAGCGAGCTGAAATTTTGAAGGTAGACTCGTCACGACGATAAACTTGATGTATCGAAATTTCAGATCGATTGAATGTACTGTAATTGAATAATTGAATTTTAAAATTATTTTTATTTATTTCTAAGTATCATGTTAATTTTTTAGATCAAGTGTCGTGGTGCATATTATCTTCGACAACCTTTCATGTCGCATAATGAGGTGCGCATTACATTGACATTACTTTTTAAAAATATATTCACGATCGGTGCGCATTATATTAAACACATTTTACGAGACATAACTAGAATTTTGTATATTCGGATTGTTTAGCCCTGCGTATTATAATGAACATCCTTATAGTTATGTCTCGTATTTAAAGGATTTATAGTCAAAAGCTTGTTTTTTTTTGTGTTTTTAAAAAAAAAAAAATTCAGTATAAAAATTCTTTTAGTTTGTGAAATCGTTGATTTGGTAATCATTATGCGAGGCTTTGTCATGTTTTGAGAGTGTCATGAAATGCTGTAGAGGGAAATGCTGTGAAGTGAAGCCGAGGCTGTCAATACATGATCAGCTTGTTTAGCCTCTAACCGATGTGTCGTATATAGCATGATGGCGAACCTTTTTGGGTCCGCTAGCCCAACTGACCATATTTATAGCAAAGTGCCAACACTCCGATGAAACCAGAAAATGGGGTCTGTGGCTAAGCTGGTTTGATTGAGGAAGTTATATTTTAGTCACGTGCCGATTGTGGCCCTAGGTTTGCCATCACTGGTCTACAGCATTTCCATCGTCTCATCAACGCGAATGTATGTTATCGAATGTTTAAGTATAGTTACATGATTTCCATTGTGTGTCCTAGATGCCCACACTTACGGACCAGAGATACAGGATAAGTTTCCCCAGTATTTTCCTCTGGTGCCGATGGTCGGGGACTTGGTGGAGATTGAATGCATGGCTTACGGCAGGTGAGTTAGTGTTAAACATGGCTTATGGCAGGTGAGTTAGTGTTAAACATGGCTTACGGCAGGTGAGTTGGTGTTAAACATGGCTTATGGCAGGTGAGTTGGTGTTAAACATGGCTTATGGCAGGTGAGTTGGTGTTAAACATGGCTTACGGCAGGTGAGTTGGTGTTAAACATGGCTTATGGCAGGTGAGTTGGTGTTAAACATGGCTTATGGCATGCAGGTGAGTTTGTGTTAAACAAGGCTTATGGCAGTTGAGTTGGTGTTAAACATGGCTTATGGCAGGTGAGTTGGTGTTAAACATGGCTTATGGCAGGTGAGTTGGTGTTAAACATGGCTTATGGCAGGTGAGTTGGTGTTAAAGGTGAGTTGGTGTTAAAGGTGAGTTGGTGTTAAACATGGCTTATGGCAGATGAGTTAATGTTAAACATGGCTCGTTGTTAGAATTAGTGTAATTATGGTGTTTTAACATGGCGGCTTGTGTACTAAAACGGTGTTTTTCATGGGTGTGTTGGTGCTTTTGTTGCTGTTAGTAGGTAGCGGACATGTCCGAATAGTAATAACTTTTCAAAAAATCTATCGTCAATGTTGGTTTTACCTGGACATTAGTCTGTTAGCCACAGTCAGGGTCTCACGGACAGTGATTTTAAAGAGTGTTTATAGCTACTCTGTTGGGCCAGCTATCGGCTTCATAGTGCGGCATCCAGTAACGATATCTTACCATTACTTGCTTATCGCAGGATGCCGTTGTATTACTTCTGGAAAAGAGAGGACGGTCCTCTACACCCACAGGCGTACCTGAAGGACCATAACCGGGTCCTAGTGATTCCGTCTGCTAGGCTCGAGGACACCGGCGCCTACACCTGTACGGTCAGAGGGGAACGGAACTCAGCTAATAAAACTGTTTACCTGAGTTTGAAAGGTGAGTAAGTTATAGCTTAGTGTGAAAGGTGAGTCAGGTATACTTTAGTGTGAAAGGTGAGTCAGGTATACCTAAGTGTCGAAGGTGAGTCAGGTATACATTAGTGTGAAAGGTGGGTCGGGTATACCTTAGTGTAAAAGGTGAGTCAGGTAAACTTTAGTGTGAAAGGTGAGTCAAGTATACCTTAGTGTGAAAGGTGATTCAAGTATACCTTAGTGTGAAAAGTGAGTCAAGTATACCGTAGTGTGAAAGGTGAGTCAGGTATACCTTAGTGTGAAAGGTGAGTCAAGAATACCTTACTGTGAAAGGTGAGTCAAGTATACTTTAGTGTGAAAGGTGAGTCAAGTATACCTTAGTGTGAAAGGTGAGTCAAGTATACCTTAGTGTGAAAGGTGAGTCGGGTATACCTTAGTGTGAAAGGTGAGTCAAGTATACCTTAGTGTGAAAGGTGAGTCAAGTATAACCTTAGTGTGAAAGGTGAGTCAAGTATACCTTAGTGTGAAAGGTGAGTCAAGTATACCTTAGTGTGAAAGGTGAGTCAAGTATACCGTAGTGTGAAAGGTGAGTCAAGTATACTTTAGTGTGAAAGGTGAGTCAAGTATACCTTAGTGTGAAAGGTGATTCAAGTATACCTTAGTGTGAAAGGTGAGTCAAGTATACCTTAGTGTGAAAGGTGAGTCAAGAATACTTTAGCGTGAAAGGTTAGGCAGGTATACCTTAGTTTGAAATGTAAGTCAAGTAGACTTAAGTTTGAAATGTAAGTCAAGTAGACTTAAGTTAGAAATGTAAGCTAAGTAGACCTTAGTTAGAAATGTAAGTCAAGTAGACTTAAGTTAGAAATGTAAGTCAGGTAGACCTTAGTTAGAAATGTAAGTCAAGTAGACTTTATTCAGAAATGTAAGTCAAGTAGACTTTAGCTAGAAATGTAAGTCAAGTGAATTACGGACGGTTTGACCGGGTAGAATCGTCCTGGTTGGAAGTGTCAGACCACCGTATCAAATATACTTGGACAATGGTTTGAAGGGTGCATCAAATATACCTTGACAATGGTTTGAAGGGTGCACCAAATATACCTTGACAATGGTATGAAGGGTGCATCAAATATACCTTGACAATGGTTTGAAGGGTGCACCAAATATACCTTGACAATGGTTTGAAGGGTGAATCAAATATACCTTGACAATGGTTTGAAGGGTGCATCAAATATACCTTGACAATGGTATGAAGGGTGCATCAGATATACCTTAGAATGTAATGTAAATCGAGACACAAGTCAATGGCACGACTAAATCAACGATTTTTTTTCCTACAAAATGTTCCTCAAAGAACTTGGAACATTTAAAATAATTGTGTTCCTTTATTATTCTAGCCCGCCCTTACTTCCCCCACCCTCTAAAGAACCAACATGTTGATACCGGAAGCAGTCTGACGTGGGTTTGTAGCGCCATTGCTGTCCCGCTCCCAACGTACACCTGGTACAAGAACGGCATCAGACTGGCCTCCAACACTTCTACAGGACTCAAAGTAAGTCAACTGTAAACTAATGCTCGCTTTAATACTCCTGAAATATGAACATTTTCAGCAAGCAGTCGTCCCCCAAGCATTCCGTCAACACCGAATATAGTCCAAAAAGTATAACATCACTTTCACTAACAGCATTCAAAGAATAAGTCGGGCTTTGTTATTATTATTATTTTAAATTAACTTCATCAGGGATAATTGACAAAGCCTGACAAGTACAATAAAAAGAGGGGGGAAATGAATTAATTGTAAGTTAGTGAACTCGAAAGAATCTGCTACATAACTTTGCTTTAAATTTATTTCTCTACGGTCCAGAGGCGTCACTAGGGTTGGTGTCATCCGGGGCGGTAGCTCATGGTGTCACCCGGGGCGGTAGCTCATGGTGTCACCCGGGGCGGTAGCTCATGGTGTCGGCCCCTCATGATTTAGCCCATAGAACTCCGAGTTTTTCAGTGTCAAATAACGGGAATATATAGAGTTTTACAGTCTGGTGTCACCCCCTGATGGTGTCTCCCGGGGTGGCCCGCCCCCACCGCACCCCCCTAGCGACGCCACTGCTACGGTCCTAACACTCACACCACACATTGCCGCAGATCAATCAATAACAAAACCTTACACACGTGATCAATCTATAACTAAACCTTACACACGTGATCAATCAATAACAAAACCCCACACTAGTGATCAATCAATAACAAAACCTTACACACGTGATCAATCAATAACAAAACCTTACACTAGTGATCAATCAATAACAAAACCTTACACTATCGTTTTCTTGAAATCGACTAGATACTATGGCGTATACTGTTGTAAGTGTTAATCGACACGTCAATATATATTTTTTTTCTGACAAGAAGAACTTGGTGCCCTAGTTTCTAAATAAAAAGCATTCTTTAAAAGCTATGAAGACATTTTGCAGAAAAATATGGATCAGTATCGCAATTTAAATTTATGATTAATGCTAGCGGAAAAAAATAAAATGTGGGTTGATGCAGACTTTCGACAAGGTGATTCATCATTCAGTTTGCCATGACTGAAGAATAGTTCAGCGACTTTGTCATTCTGTTGGATATTTGTGCCACATTTGTTGCATCGAGCACTGGTTGCGAATGTGTATTTAGCCTAATGAATTCTATAAAAGTAAAATATAGAAAAAGGTTGGAAGAGTTACATTTAGACTTGCTTATGAGGATTAAATCTTGTCAGAATGATGAACATCGGATCAATCTTGACGAAGTCTATAAAATATAGATCTCGTTGAAAGAAAGACGCCAGAGTTCCCCCAGAATAGATTAGCGGCTTATGGGTATGTTGGCATTTGGATAATAAAAATACCATTGAACAGATGAACAGAAATATACATTGATAATTCTTGTTTATTTTAATATAACCTAATATATTATTTTGATAAAGAAATGTGTCACTTAATGTATATCGGTCCAATTGGTGCATGTATTTTTGTGAGATGTCAAAAATTTGAACACAAAAATGGTACACTGTTAAACTTTGAACATGTGTTGTTTTTTTAAAAAAATATTTTGCACAACAACCGGCAAACCTTAGAAGGAACATTGATCCCCACTTAGCTGTTTATCTGTTATACAAACTTTTTTTTTCATGTGGTAAAGAAATAAAAATACCTCCCTTGAGGGGAGGGACAGTGCTGATTTACAGTGTTACAAGGTGACGAAAATTGAAAATTATGTATATTCCCTTTATTAGCCACTGGAAGACTGGAGGAGTTCTAGGGATTTGGGGCCGTGCATAAATGACGTCACGTGCCTAGGGGGGAGGGTGTTCCGCATCTGTGACGATGTGTGACAAGAGGGAGGGTGTGTTTAAAAATGTAGCGTTTCATTAATCAACTTGCAACTTTAAATAAAGTTACGTTTAAATATTTGATTGCAAACTATTTAATGACGTTTTCAATGGTTTCAGGCGTGTTATGAAATAAGTGTGCAGACTTACACTAAATTCATATTTAAATGACAAAAAATAACTTGCCACTTGATAATTTTTTATTTAGAAGCTACGGCTTGAGGGGGGGGGGATTAAAAGCTGTGTGACGTCATATCGGGGGAAAAAGTGGCTGTGGGTGTAAGTTTTTGTGACAAAGTATGACGCGGGGGGGGGGGGGATCGGCAACCTCACGTGACATCATTTAAGTCGTGAAGGGGTGACACCATGAGCTTCCGCCCCGGGTGACACCAACCCTAGCGACGCCCCTGACCTTACGCACGTGATCTAAAATCTGCAAGATCCCTGTTGTAAATATTCAGAATGGCGTTTATGTCTGTATATATTATGTTCTGTTTTTAAGGCTTGATTGTAACTATAAATTAACATTCATTAATATAATACAAGATACACGAACGAATTGTGTGGTTAAAGGATTGAAATTAAAGCTTTATTAATGGACCATTCCGCATGTAAACGTTTCGGTTGATGTCTCCATCATTACTAATAAATAAACACATGTTTTGAAATTTATTGCATATATTACCAAAAATGATATGAAAACATAATAATGTAGAAATATTTTTAAAAACCAGAGAAACGAAAAGGAGAAAGATGGGCGCGTGTACTTGGCACAACAAAAAATTGAAACAGTCAATTTAGACATACAGCGATTACTCACCATTACTCCCTTTACGTTGTCATTGCCAGGGTGGGGGTGGAGTCGATTTAGACATACAGCGATTACTCACCATTACTCCCTTTACGTGGTCCAAGGTTGTCATTGCCAGGGTGGGGGTGGAAGATAAACATCCACTCTTCTAGAAATGACCTTTACAAAGGACATTTAGCGAAACGTATGAATTAAAATAATATATTGTTATAAATTCGAGCTTAAATATCTATTGTAGATCTATAATGCTGTTAACAGTTTTAAAAAGTCTAATGGGATATTAATTATTGATTTTGTTCTAATGATGTTTGATGCTATTTATAGAGTTTCATGTCAGACCTCAGTCCCGAATTCAACATTAAAATAACGTATGCAAGAGACGTTTTAAAGAGTTTAATAATGTACCATCAACGGCGCATGAGCATCGTCATTCTATCTTGTTTGAAAGGTCCACCGGAACGTACTGACCATAGAGAAAGTAAATGCGGGCAGTCACAACGGTGTCTACCAATGTGAGGCTTCCAACACTTACGGCAAGGCTCGTTCCAGTGGTCAGCTTAGGGCCTTATGTAAGTAGAAGGGGGGGGGGGTCCATAATCATCAAACAGCCGGGGATTTTTATATTTGGACAAATAGACTATTTGATTATTGTATCAATCATGGAACCGGAATCTATGGTTGCGAATGGTTTGAAAATAATCGAAAATATTGAACCATCTTCTGTCGATGTTTATGTCATATTTTATCTTTTGCCTTACAGATTCATGTGTAACTTTTATTTCTAGTCTGTGGCATTATTCCGTCTGCTCGTACACAAAAGGAACAGACTTGTGGCTAATCAGTTCAAGATCATATCCCATAGTGTGGAATAACCTCAACTCCTAAAGAATATTTATTCATCTCATTTAGTGGTCCCCCTTTGATGATCCCCGCATTGCGGCGGTCCTAACCATTGAGACTCGTAAGCTATGCCGGGGTGGCGCCGAAGTGATAGCAAGTCGAAGTAGGGAAAATTCCACCCCTCATTCGGGAGGTCAACTTAATGGGAGGCGTTTTCGACCTAGTGTCCTGGACGCCCAGGTGACCGCTTCTAGAAGCGACCGCTCCGGGGGGGGGGGGGGGCTTCTCAGCTTTTACGTCCCCTAGCGGGCCAAAGAGCTGAGGGGGTTTTCCGGGAAGCCCCATGAAGAGCGCAGGCTCGGGACTGCTGATTTTCTTCCACGTGTAGGATCATTAGTGGCTGACGATAAACGCACTGAGCTCAGAACACTTATAGGACACGTGAATGCAATATTTATTTTGCTGCGTCCATTCAATAGATACATTATTTTATTCACGCATTGGTTTTGTATTCATGTGTTGCTAGGATCAATTTAATAATGAGTATGGGAATAAACGAATTCTATTTGGTGTTACAACTTTAACAAGTTTAAGATTTCGTTCTTTAAACTCTTGATCACATTGATACTATGTCTGTGGCCAGATTTCGCCCCAACATTTGTCCGAAGTCCAGTAGAGCTCACAAAGCAAGCAGCAGAAGGCGGGAACATAACCATCGCCTGCAGACCCCAGGCGGCACCAAGGGCAACAGTCACGTGGACGAGGCGCGGAGCAGAAGTGGGGCACGTGCTGCCCAGCGGTGACCTTGAACTGACGATGCTGTCACTGGGCGACTCGGGCACTTACACGTGTGTGGCAACCAACGAGTTGGGGGAGGCAACGTCCAGCTGTACTTTGACTGTACAAGGTAACTGAGTGTACAGGGTAACTGAGTGTACAAGGTAACTGAGTGTACAAGGGAACTGAGTGTACAAGATAACTGAGTGTACAAGGTAACTGAGTGTACAAGGGAACTGAGTGTACAAGATAACTAAGTGTACAAGGTAACTGAGTGTACAAGGTAACTGAGTGTACAAGATAACTGAGTGTACAAGGTTACTGAGTGTACAAGATAACTGAGTGTACAAGGGAACTGAGTGTACAGGGTAACTGAGTGTACAAGATAACTGAGTGTACAAGATAACTGAGTGTACAAGGGAACTGAATGTACAGGGTAACTGAGTGTACAGGGTAACTGAGTGTACAAGGTAACTGAGTGTACAAGGTAACTGAGTGTACAAGGTAACTGAGTGTACAAGGTAACTGAGTGTACAAGATAACTGAGTGTACAAGGTTACTGAGTGTACAAGATAACTGAGTGTACAAGATAACTAAGTGTACAAGGTAACTGAGTGTACAAGGTAACTGAGTGTACAAGATAACTGAGTGTACAAGGTTACTGAGTGTACAAGATAACTGAGTGTACAAGGGAACTGATTGTACAGGGTAACTGAGTGTACAAGATAACTGAGTGTACAAGAATACTGAGTGTACAAGGGAACTGAATGTACAGGGGAACTGAGTGTACAGGGTAACTGAGTGTACAAGGTAACTGAGTGTACAGAGTAACTGAGTGTACAAGGTAACTGAGTGTACAAGGTAACTGAGTGTACAAGGTAACTGAGTGTACAAGGTAACTGAGTGTACAAGGTTACTGAGTGTATAAGGTAACTGAGTGTACGAGGTAACTGAGTGTACGATGTAATTGAGTGTACAAGGTAACTGAGTGTACAAGGTAACTGAGTGTACAAGGTAACTGAGTGTACAAGGTAATTGAGTGTACAAGATAACTGAGTGTACAAGGTAACTGAGTGTACAAGGTAACTGAGTGTACAAAGTAACTGAGTGTACAGGGTAACTGATTGTACAGAGTAACTGAGTGTACAGAGTAACTGAGTGTACAAGGTAACTGAGTGTACAAGATAACTGGGTGTACAAGGTAGCTGAGTGTACAGAGTAACTGAGTGTACAAGGTAACTGAGTGTACAAGATAACTGGGTGTACAAGGTAACTGAGTGTACAGAGTAACTGAGTGTACAAGGTAACTGAGTGTACAAGGTAACTGAGTGTACAGGGTAACTGAGTGTACAAGGTAACTGATTGTACAAGGTAACTGAGTGTACAAGGTAACTGAGTGTTCAAGGTAACTGAGTGTACAAGGGAACTGAGTGTACAGGGTAACTGAGTGTACAAGGTAACAGAGTGTACAAGGTAACTGAGTGTACAAGGTAACTGAGTGTACAAGGTAACTGAGTGTATGAGGTAACTGACTGCACAAGGTAACTGAGCGTACAAGTAAACTCTATAAGATAAAAAAGGTAAATACCTCGTAAAGATAACTTTTTAAGAAAACTTTTTGTACTTTTATTTCTTGTTTAGATAAATATTTTTTAGTCCGTTTTACGTGTATCTCATGTACTTCAATGAACTTCAATGTATTTCAATGTACTTCAATGAACTTCAATGTACTTCGATGTACTTTCCAGAGAAGACCGTTTTCCTAGAAGCACCAGGGGATGTTGACGTAGAACAGAATCAGACCGCCGTCCTGCCGTGCAAGGCTTCGTTTGCCAAGGGCAAGATGGACATCATCTACACCTGGATGTTCTACTCACACGTCATTGACCTGACCCACAGGAGTGACGACAGGGTCCACTACGCGATGGTCAGACTTTTAAATAAAACATTTGATTTGTCCCTGGACTAAGCGTTGTGCATCAGAAACTTTGTCCGTGAGAAAACGTGTTGAATTATGTACAAATCACTTAGTAGATATTGATAAATTTGTATTTTAAAATTATTGTTCGAGCTAAATTTTATTAACATTCATCATTGTAGAGCTTAACTTCGGCTGGATCGCTAGAGATGTTTCTCTGCATTCAAATTAACCCGATATCAAAGACAACTCTATTTCCTTAGATTTTTAAAAATTTGCTTGCGTTCTTTAATTTTGTTCTCCTATATGTCAATGACCTACGGACAATCCTTTGATCATTATGGGTGGGTCATATGAATCTGTAGGGTTCGCCAATACATCTGTGAAGATGATCATTTGTAGGGCTGCTCATAGGGGCTCTTGGTGACTAAAGATTGGCTAACAGGCGGCAATAGACACAAATTTGATAGATTAATTTTTATTTTTAAATTATTTCTTTCCAATTTATTAATAATTAATATTTTTTATTAACTTATATACTTTCCCATAATATTAATAATATTTTTTTACGTGCATACTTACGGTTTGTCTTCCTTATTTCTTGCATAGTGGAACGAATTTACTGTGTTACGTAACAAAATTTGGGAGCCATAATTTTTATAAAAATCAGTACCAGCCCTAATTCCACCACATTTTTTAAATTTTCCTCGTTGGTCTCCTATTTCGAAAAGTCGTAACAATATTTAACATTGAGAATTATTAGTTTTGGATTCCCTTTCCCAAAATCCCAAATAAATAATACTAGATTGTGCCGTGGCGCCTGCGGCGCCCCCTTTTTCAAAAGCCCAACTAACTTGCCCTTTTTTGATAAATACGAAATATTAAACTTTCTGAAATGTACGCAAAGTATTTAATAATAGGGGTTGTATTTTGCGCACCGATGCACACCAAACAATGACGTCATTTTATATATTTTTACAGCGCTAATCACCACACGATTTTTCAACTAACTGCTGTAGACTGTCGTACATCGTTCCTCAGCATTCCACATCCAGTGAGTGAGTGAGTGACCTGGGCTTTTATATAAATAATATAAAAGCCCAGGCCACTCACTCACTCACTCACTGGATGTGGAACGCTGAGGAGCGATGTACGACAGTCTACAGCAGTTAGTTGAAAAATCGTGTGGTGATTAGCGCTGTACAAATATTTAATATGATGACGTCATTGTTAGGTGTGCATTGGTGCGCACAATACAACCCTTATTAATATATATAAACACCCAGTGGTGTGGTTCTGTAACGTAACGCTGAGGAGCGATGTACGACAGTCTACAGCAGTTAGTTTAGTTGAAAAATCGTGTGTTGATGAGCGCTGTAAAAATATTTAATATGATGACGTCATTGTTTGGTGTGCATCGGTACGCAAAATACAACCCCTATTATTATTATTAAATAAATACTTTGCGTACATTTCATAAAGTTTAATAATTCGTATTTATCAAAAAAGGACAAGTTAGTTGGTCTTTAAAAAAAAGGTTGGCGCCGTAGGCGCCCAAAAAAAGGGGGCGCCGCAGGCGCCACGGCGCCTGGCACAATCTAGTTATTAAATACTTTGCTTACATTTCAGAAAGTTTAATATTTCGTATTTATCAAAAAAGGACAAGTTAGTTGGGCTTTTTTAAAAGGTTGGCGCCGTAGGCGCCTTAAAAAAGGGGGCGCCGCAGGCGCCCCGGCGCCCCGGCACAATCTAGTTATTTATAATAGTCCAAGTCACTCACTGGATGGATGTGGAACGCTGAGGAACGATGTACAACAGTCTATAGCAGTTGAAAAATCGTGTGGTGATTAGCGCTGTAAAAATATTTAATATGACGTCATTGTTTGGTGTGCATCGGTACGCAAAATGATTTATAAATAAAATAGAACGCCAATTACCGAAACAACACACGCACCTGTGACGTCAGCATGCGTGTTGATGTATACAACATAGACACCATTTTGTGTACTTTAGATTCGAGAAGTCGAAGCGCGAGAAGCTGCACTCGCCTCTGAGGCAGGTGATGAAGTGCCAAAAATCAACATTTATAATATAAGAAAATATTTTGTATACATTTCATGAAGTTTAATATTTCGTATTCATGAAACAAGGATAAATTATTTGGGCTTTTGACAAAAAAAAAAAAAAAAAAAAAGAGTGGGCGCCGTAGGCGCCCTACAACCCTAAGTTATAAATAAAAACTTAAAAAAACAGCACAAGCAAATGTAACTATTTAATAATTAAATACAATGCACTTATAAAACGATTCTATTTTTCTATCTAATAAAACACATCTATTCACTGATGCTGTGATCTCCTGCAGCCCTATTCCCAGAGCCTAGAGGCGGGGACCTTGTACATCGTAGCTGCCCAGTTCCAGCACTCTGGTCTCTATACTTGCCTGGTGTCAACAGTCACTGGCTCAATCAGCGCTAGTTCCCTGGTCACTGTCAAAGGTAAATCCGTGTGCAAGTGGTTGAATTAGGCTAGTGGTCAGTTTTGGTGAGTCCGTCCTTCTAGTAGTCAAGGGTGAGCGTATTTCAGTGTCTGGTCGTTGTGATACCATGGAGATCTTAGCGATGAGATGTTTGTGAACGTGTTTTGTCTTGTCATCAGCTTTGCATGACATCACTATTTTATGACGTATGTGTATGTGACATCTTGTGTGTATGTGACATCATGTGTGTATGTGACATCATGTGTGTATGTGAGTGACATCATGTGTGTATGTGACATCATGTGTGTATGTGGCATCATGTGTGTATGTGACATCATGTGTGTAAGTGACATCAGGTGTGTATGTGACATCATGTGTGTAAGTGACATCATGTGTGTATGTGACATCATGTGTGTATGTGACATCATGTGTGTGAATTCGGGCGTGGAATAGTTTGCATGAGAACACCAGGAAAATCAACACTTTGTCAACATTTAAAACTGTAATAAAAATTCAAGACTAGACATTAACTATGGATAAGCGTAGGACGCATTAATCTTCTCTGTAGAAGTAGCATATGTAACAGATAACATTAGATGTGTGTTTGACTTGATTTGTGTTACTTATATCATATCGCCATCCGTCTGTGACAGGTCCACCCGGTGAACCAGGTGGAGTCCACGCCAGGCACAACGACGACTCCGCCATCTTCCGTGACTTCATCGATCTTTGGTGGCAGAATGGACCAGAGCATGGCTACCCGATCACAAAATACAGGATTGAATTTATATCGATATATGAAGAGGAGTGGAAAGTCTTGATAGAGGGTTGCTACTTTATCATTATTATAAATGTTATTGTAACCGTGTGGGGTTTTCTCGGAAATAATTTATGTAATTTTTGTAATATCTGTTCTTTTTTAAATGCGAAAATGATTATTTTTAAGTTGTCAGTGGCGTAGCTAGGAATTAATAAGGATTTGGGGGCCCAGGGACTTGGCCTCTTTGGGGGGCCCTGCATACATGGCGGTGATTTAATATTTAATTTTAAAAAATTCAAACACTCTTTTGGGGGACCCCTGAAGTGGGGGCCCGGTGTAACAGGATGACCGGTTCTGACACCATTTAATGTAACAGGCCGAGGTCCCCGTTTTCTCACTTTCTCGTGATTGACCTAATTTGCGCTTCTTTCTGGGCTTGTCTAACAGTATCCTCTTTCACACAATAATTCAATTCATAAATCAAGTCCAGGAAAAATGCTCTTTAATAATGCAATAGGAAATATGTACACTTATTTTACGGTACGCAACAATGTTTCTTTTACTTCTACTAGTTTCATCTCTGTCTCTCAACTCTTAATTTCTAACTCTCGCCCGAGTCCTCTCTCCGTGTTCTCCTCGTGTTCACACACTCGTGACTTTTACAATGGCCTCATTTTGACCCTGACACACCACCGCATTTCTTTCATCCACTTTTCTCACGTGACACCCGGGGGGGGGGGGACTTTCGAATTTGAACTAGTTACGTCACTGAAATTTATTTTATTGTTACATGTTTGAATTGAAACATTATTGAGCTGTAAGAAGTTTTAGAGATGAAACAAAAAAATAATAAAATAAATTGAAAGCTTTTAGAACATGTGAAAAGATGTACTCAAGTTACTGACCTAAACATTGTTTACTATGCATAAGTGTATATCTATATCTATATCTAT
>MUZC01004642.1:49695-107084 GCA_002072015.1 Radix auricularia | reverse complement strand
TCAGATCTTCCGGTCATCGTGACACAGAGTACGGTCCACCCCGATTGGCACAGTTTCACCATCATGGAAGGCCTGTCACCCGGCAACGACTATCAGTTCAGGGTCAGTGCTGGCAGTGACCAGGTCGGCTATGGTCATCCTAGCAGTGGACCCTACTGTAAGTCTGATTTAGACAGCAATTGTTTATAACTTGACAATTATTAATTTTATTTTAATAAAAAAACAAAAACAACCGAAAGCTGAATTCAAATAAAATAAGTGAAAATATTGATTGAGATGATGGTGCTTGAGTGTCACATTTAATTGTAAATGTTCTTCTGTTTACTTTTATTGAAACATTCATTTTAAAAAAATTATATTCATTTTATGGACATAAAAAAACAACATGTCCATTTAGGCGCTACTAACTCAAGAACTGTGTCTCTGACGTCATCAGAACTCTTTTTTTTTTTATTTATTTTTTTTTTTTCTCTCTCAATATCTTTAGTTTATGAAAATCCCTCCGAAAATAGATCCCGCAGTTATGCTGCTCCCTGAAATTCACCAAAATAAGCACTGGTCGTGTTTGTGAAACAGATTCATATGGCTATGTTTACATAAGATTAGTGGTAGAATGATATGACAACTACCAGTGGCGTAGCTAGGAATTTGTAAGGGTTTGGGGGCCCGGGGGATTAAACTCTTTTGGGGGTCCTTATCCATGGCGGTAGCGTAATATTTAATGTAAAAAAAAATTACAGACTCTAATTTGAGCCCCCTCCCTCTCAAGTGAGGGTCCGGAGGGACTTTCGAATTTTGTCTCCCTCCCATAGCTACGCCACTGGCAACGGCAAGACTTACATTATATGACAACTATAAGACTTACAATAGATAACTACATTAAAATAATTCGGGTATGTAATGATTATTCCACTAATATCAGGTTTGGGGGAGGAGCTACGATTTCCAAATAGCCAATCAGCTTTGTTCTGATGAGGTCATAATCGAGTATTCAGATGACACTCGGCTGCCATATGACTTAATGTTCCGTAAACTTTCTTGACTGCACGACTGTAAAACACAATGACATAATTTTCCCGATGAACATCTCATGAGGCATGAGGTAGTGTGCAGCTCAAAATGGTGCCCCAACGACCCAGTGTCGGGTTAAGGGACAGTTCAGTTCAGTTCAGAACATTTTTGCAGGAAACATTTTTTAAAAAAACAACAACAACATGACATTAACCACTGCAAATATTTTTTTCCCCGACCATTCGATGAAATATTGATTTCTTATTGAAAGGAAACAAAATCCTCAACTGCAGCATTTTAAACTATTTTTTCAGCTTGGTACACGTTGGAAGCAGCGCCCCCTATATACGCCCCAAGTAACATTGCACGTGGGACAGGGATGGTGGGTCAGTTAGCCATAACCTGGGATGTAAGTTACACTTATTTCAGCGTTTTAATCCTGGAAAATCGGGATTTGAAATTCATTGGTTAAATAAATATACAATATGTACATACTTAACACAGTTGATGATAAGAGGGCAATTTATTCCGATTCCTTTACAATTTAACTATTAATTATTACTTTACAAACACAGCCGTTGCCACGGAGCATGTGGGGCGGGCCCAACCTGCGGTACCTGGTCTTCTTCAGACGACACGATGACCAGCAGCTGAATACAAAATGGGAAATGGTCAGTTACATAATATTTTAGTTGTTTTCAAATTTGAAATTTAAGTCCGTAGTGCTTATTTCTTTTTTATGTCGTTATATATTGCTTTAACTACCAAAAGGCACGAGAAGGATTCAAATTAAACGGCTATAAGAACATCATTAGAAATAAGAGAGAGATTTTAACACACTTTTGTTTCCAACACAGTTGCAAGCAGTATTTTTTCAACCAACTATTATTGTAATTGTTATGTGACTATTCCTATTTCCGAAGAAGTGTTTTTTATTTTTACATTTTAAATACCTCTTTGAAGAATTCCTCTGTTATATAAGCATCTGATTTGCCACCGCCTTAACACTTGCCATACTTGCACTTAAATTTTAAGTCTTAAACTAGATTGTTCGGGCGGTCGAGGCTTCGAGGTGCAAGTGGGCGTAAAATCTTTGCTCTACTGAGGGTAGAGGTGGGTGGATGAATGGATGGAATTTGATAATATTATTGAAAGACATAGATGTTTAATTTCTTTAATCCTACATCCAGTCGAGAGAACAAACCGACTCAGTTTTCTACACAGTAGTGGGGACTGAAAACTACTACCTGCCCTATGACGTCAAAGTTCAAACCATCAATGACAAAGGCAGTGGACCGAACTCGACTGTTGCCATCATTTATTCAGCTGATGAAAGTAATAAAATATAGAAACCTAATTACTTAATTGTATTTACATTATTTAATGCTGCAATTGAGTGCACTGCATTTGTTTATATGTCCTCTATAAGCAAAATTTATTTTTAAAATGTGTGGTAATTTTTTTAAAAAATGTAACTGGTGTTGCTAACAGTGATTTGGCCGGATTTATGAAGTGAAATCCGACCGGAGCCGGAGTCAGATTTATTAAAATGGCCGGATTCAGGAATTGCAGGAGCCATCATGAATATATATAAATTAAGGCTCTACCGGCCAGCCGGATTTATGAAGTAAAATCCTGCCGCATTCCGGATATGACTGAGTTGGATCCGAAATCCGGTACACTCCTACTTAAAAGAATTATCAGATTATTAAAATGACTTTAATAGAATACTTAGTGTTAACAGTTGTCATAGTTATTCAATGAAACAGTAACTCAATCTAGATCGAATTAGAAAACAAAAATTGCAAAAATTAGACTTGACAATTGTATATTAAACATCAGTTATCTGCTACCTTTTCCTTTACAATTGGTGAGGTTAAATTTTAGATAATCTTCCGATTATGAAATCTATTGACACAGGATAAGAAGTAGATTAGTGAAACCTGACCTCACCACGATGATTAAATAATAAAAAGGAAACAAAACAATTAGACTTTTAAAAAACAGACTAGATTGACAAATTATGTGACCAACTATTGTGCTATATTGAATCTATTTATTATGGTCCTACGATGTACATTTAATTCAAAAATATTCACTGGACATCATCTTACCACAGTGATGTGAAGTGTTCATCCATAGTTACGACGGACATCAATCTTTCATCACAATAGTTTCCTGAAAGGATAACTGCAGACAGATCAAATCGTCCTCGTCTAGCAACTCAACAGCCTCTGTATGTGCATTTTCTCCTCTGGCAATACCTGCCATGGGTTCTCTTTGCCTTCTAGAAGCGATTCTCAAAGGACGGATGCGTTTTATCAGAGTTGATTCTTGAACAGTTTGGGTGTGCATATTCTCCTGTGTTGTCATGCATGTTTCTTCCACATTGTTATACATAAGTGACAAGTGACATACTTTGCAAATTCGAAAAGTGAGCTGGTCTGCAAAGATGGACAATAAAGATCATATGGTTTTTCTTTGAAAACTCATGTTGATCTCGGCATGATGTCATCACATTTTAGAGTTTGTGCCACAAACAAGGTAGGAAATTTATGAGAATCAGCATCTGCTCTTTCTGAAGCTCTAAGTCCATCAGTTGTTTGGTTGATTGGGATTGAAGAAGAAAAGAATCTCGCATGTAAAACATTGAAATATGAGCTTTATAATTTGTCGCAACATTTTATGTTCTGATATTTCACATTTTGAGTGAAATATTGGTTAGTGCGATCAAAGTTGTCAAACCCTTCCTGATCCTTCGATATCAGTCCTGCTGCATCCATTACAGATTTATGAACAACACATTCAGGAGATTGGCATTTCATGCTATTTTGACATAAAACTAATTACAAAAAATGTTCGAAAATTATTTTAAAGCTATTTAAATTTTAATTTAAAAAATAATAATGATAATTTTTTAAAATAAAATGTGTGACATCACACATGGCTGGACCCTCCCTTCCCCTGTCACAAAGTGTCACCCTTTCTTACCCCCCCCCCTCATCTGAGCCGTGACCTAGTTTATGGACCGCCCCCAATCTACACAATGATATCTTTGTACCAAATTATTTTGTTCTCCTCACCCCTCCAGTGCCAACTCAGATCCCATCTTTTGTGGGTGTCAAGCCGATCAACGCAACAGCCTCCATGGTTTACTGGACCAAAGTCCCGCCTACTAGGACTGACTCTAAGGGCGTCGTTTTCGCATATGCGGTACCACAACTTCTCATTAAAAAAAAACAGAATAAATGATGACTAAATACCTCAACTCCATCCTCCCTACCTACATGCAGCACTTGAGTTACAAACTTTAGTCTATAACAAATTACCATGCTATACCTCAACTCCATCCTCCCTACCTACATGCAGCACTTCAGTTACAAACTTTAGTCTATAACAAATTACCATGCTATACCTCAACTCCATCCTCCCTACCTACATGCAGCACTTGAGTTACAAACTTTAGTCTATAACAAATTACCATTCTAAACCTCAACTCCATCCTCCCCACCTGCATGCAGCACTTGAGCTACACACTTTAGTCTATAACAAATTACCATTCTATACCTCAACTCTAACCAAATCTTCACTGTGTCATTATTAACAATTCGAATGAACTGAACGAAAAAGAGTGCCCAAACCTTCATCCTAATATACATAAGCTTTTATACTTCTATTGAATTGATATTCAGGGATTGACAATTATTCTGTAGGTATCTCGTTTCAATTGGAAAATTTTCATTGAAATATGTTTTTGTTTTCCCAGGTGAACTACTGGCTGGAGGGAAATTTACGGTGTTTTGGTATCTACGAAGGGTCAGCGCTGACCAATAACTACTACGGAGACGTGTCTGAGGGTCTGATTGTTGGCCTGGAGTACGCTGGGGATTACTGTCTGAATATTCAGTTTTTAAATTTTGCTGGGCTCGGACCAAAGACCGATAACTACGGCATGCCCATGCCTCTAGCTCGTGAGTTGTGTTTTATTGTGAGTTTTCTAAAAACGTATATATACATATCCCTCCCTGTGGTGCTACAGCCCATGTAGGGCTTGGGCCTGCTGTAACGGGTTTGGTCTGACCCCGTTCCCTCCTGTAGTTCTGTAGTTCCTGTAATTAACCCATTCCATATAATAACATTGAAGTCCTTGGTAAACAGAAATAATTTTAATGCAGCAACTGAACGTATCTACACTTTGTACAAATAAACGCATTGTTGGTCTCGATGACCCCCGCCCCCACCCTCTGCATACCTTTTCTTGCCAGCTGATTGGTCGGTGGGGTTAAACAGCTTGCTTGGTGTTCGGCATGTTTGAACCATGAGGAGAATTATATATAGATAGATATGACTTTGCTCTAAAAGAAATAAAGAAACCATGACACAACCACTTTCACGAATAAGAGCTTGATTAAAGAAAGATGTAAATGAAATTGAAACTCAGAATATAACTCATTGTAATCTCGCCTTTTCTATTTAAAACAACAGCGCCCCAACGCTATCCAGAGTACGTCACAGTGATGTCTCATGGGACCAACAGTGTTCGCCTGGTCTGGAAGGGGGTCTATGCTGAAATACGTGAGGAACCACTACGGGGCTACAAGGTAACTTAGCTATCTGACCCAGAGGCGTCACTAGGGTTGGTGTCACCCGGGGCGGTAGCTCATGGTGTCACCCGGGGCGGCCCGCCCCCTCCGCACCCCCTAGCGACGCCACTGATCTGACCAGCGCCTAGCTTTAGAGTTATTGTGAAACAAATTTTGATTACGATAAAAGTAATGTGTATTTGTGAAAATATAATTTTGCACAGAAAGAATGACTGCAGCACAACTTTGCACACGAGTTAATTATTTTGCACACGGACAGACGAAACTTGCGGGAAAATAGCTTTTCTTATAAATCAATTCTCAATATCTTTCATGACATTTATTCATAATATTATTTATATTTCTTAGCACTAGATTCTACTAATCACAAAGTTTTTAATATTATCTGTTTGGAATAAACCTTTAAGCAAAGAGTATAAAGGGAGACCAACAAAGTAGGGGAAGTAATAAAATGTCAAAAATGTTCTTCAAAAAATAGGATTGAATTTTTGGATTAACATAAAATTTATAATGCCAATATACCGAGAGCTTATAAAAAGAGATGAAAAAAATCTTAAATATAAGCCGCTGATTTAATAATAATCAGAATAACACCAAATGATGATATAACTATGTTACATATTAAAATGCATTTATAGTATTTGGCTATTATTGATAAATTCTAGTGTCAGATTTAAGCTTTAACATTTATGAATCTAGATATTTTTCCTCTCTCGGTGAAATTGTTTCTCATTAAGAAGGAACGAGCCATTCCCTGGTTTAATATTGTAGTAAAAGCGTTTGGTTGGGTTATTTGCCCAATCTGCTTGATCAGCAGCCAATACTGTGACACTCTATCTCTCTCTCTCCCCCCCCCCCCAGGCCTGGTGGTGGAATGCCCAGGAACACATGGACTCAGCAAATGTGACTGAGTTTGGCCTGATAACAACTGGCGTCATTCATGGCATCGAGGAAGACAAGATCTACAGACTTCGCATGATGGCCTTCAGCCTGGGAGGGGACGGGCAGAAAAGTCCTGATGTCTACTTTACACTTGGTCAGTACATGAATCATGGTCAGTGAAAAATTCATGGTCATTACAAAAGTCACAGTCAGCATAGAAGTCATGATAAGTACAAAAGTCATGGTCAATACAGAAGTCTTGGTCAGTACAAAGGTCATGGTCAATACAGAGGTCATGGTCAGTACAAAAGTCATGGTCAGCACAAAGTCATGATCAGTACAGAAGTTATGGTCAGCACAAAAGTCACGGTCAGTACAGAAGTCATGGTCAGCACAAAGTCATGGTCAGTACAGAAGTCATGGTCAGAACATAGTCATGGTAAGTACAAAAGTCATGGTCAGTACACAAGTCATGGTCAGTACAGAAGTCATTATCCACACACGAATTTCATTTGGATTCCATGGAAGAAAAAGCGTATTAGCTGTCATTAGCACCAGCTTATCCTACTCAGTAACCAATACCAGGCCAAGTAAGGTGGTCCTGAGAAGTTTATAGATACATGGTTATTTACTGATGGCCTCAGAGAACAGATGTATGAAGTGATCGTTGTTAAATTGGAATGCTAGACTTTAGATATTGGGATATTAATTGCTTGTGAAGCACATAATTGTCATAATTAAAATTGTACAACTTTTTTCAGGTGGGCAAGTACAGTATGATCCAAGCACCTCAGAAATTCTCAACTCAGCAACATCCTGTTATCTTCAGTCAAGGAACATGCTTCAAATAATGACTTCCTTAATTATCTTTAAAAATCTTGTTTGTCGCGTACCTTAGATGTGAAAAGTTTCAAATTGTTAAAAAATCATATATCCCCAGTGTTACTACTGAGGTGTGAGACACATCAGTTGTTAGAATTGGTTACAACAACAAACTTGCTTTCACGTAACAGGTTGCCATTGTTGCTGTGGGTCTCACATTTAGAAAAATAGCTGAGACAGCTGCTGAAGATAGACAGCTGCTGAAAATGAACAGCTCATAAATAATTAAGATATTTTCATTAATTTATAACAATTTGACTTCACGCCCGACACTAACTTCTTCATTTACATTCTCTCCTCTCGTCAATCCAACATTTTTCTTACAACAAAGAAAATTGGCGTTCAGGTTTTTAAAAATACACATCCACTGGGAAAATAGCATTTCAAGACTGAATGTGAATATCAATTATTTGCCACTCATCAATTTTATTTACCTGTTTTCTGCAGCCAGATGTTTTGTGTGCGTCTTTTTTTTTTAAATGAAGACAAAAGTCTCAGGAAATTACTCCAAACTTTTTATACTCATGATAAATAATTTTGTTGCTAATTGAGATTAGTTTTATTTAACTGTATTGTCTGGTGGTGAAAACAGAAATGATATGTGATTGAATGACTAAAAAGAATGTGTTTTTTTTATTTATATATCAATGTTGCCAGAATTAATGAATCAAGTTAAAACTGGAACTAGATGTCACATTTAAGAATAGATTCATAAAAAAAGCATATGTTCTTTTGTTAAAGACCTTGTTTATATTTACACTTTATGCTTGGTTAAGGGTTTAAAAGGAAATGATAGGAGAAATAAGAAATTTAAAATAACATTTTAAAAAAAATTAAACTAAATATTAGAAGAAAAAAAAAAGTTTTAAAAAGGTACTTTTATCAGAAAGCACTAGTATCTAGAAAATAATTAAAAATTTTAAACATCCATGACACCCCCCCCCACACACACACACACACTTTATTTTCTGAGTAACAAGCAAGCATTAAAGTTTTGAGTCCAACTTAATTGTTTCTCTCCTGATAGTTGATCAACAGTGCAGCTTGTGATGCTGTAGATCTGTGTACATATGACATCAATATTTGACCAGTGAGGGAAACTTTATGTCCATTATTCCTCATATTTTATATCCCTTGCATTTTTCTTTAGGTGGTTATTCGTATGACATACAGTGTTTTATGCCCAGCAGAAAAAATATATAAACGTGGATAAAAAGTAATTGGAGTAAAATTTTGTCTTCAAAGAGTTTTTTTTTCAAATTGGAAAAATAAGAAAGAAGCAAGGATCATTAACTCTCATCTTACTGAATAAAAATGAAACAACCAACAAATGTTTCAAATGCATCAAAATAATTTCATAAATAAACAAAAAGCCACAAAATTTTATGAATAATTTATTCACTCTAAAATTGATAGGAACTTAAAAATTAGATAATAATCAGGATGGGGATAAATAAGTATTTACATGGAATTCTAAGTCTTAAAAAATAATCGGAATAAAACTACAACTTAAAAAAAAACTACAATATTTAAAAACATTGGAGAACTTGAATATATAAGTTCAACAGCTTTGTAAAAAAATACATAATACCCAATGCCTTAGACAAGCTTTGCAGATCATAAGAGAGAACTCAAACAAACAAAAAACAGAAAAAAGGATTGATTAAGCTCCCACTAGCCTTGTAAAAACATCACATGTGACAACTCACAACTTTGTTGTTTGTGATGTCACATCTTATATCATTATAATTTAAATAATTATTGGTCATCATATCATATTGTTAAAAATTAACATTAATTGTAGGTCTTTACCAAAATGTTTGAATAAAACAATTTTAAAAGACATTTCCAAAGAGGGAGGCAAAAAGCTCAGGGATGATGGAATATGCCAATATTATCAAACACCGGTATTTGCTGTTACAAAGGTTTATTGCTGTAACGCATGGGTGGCAGGCTGCTTTTTGTGTGTGCAAAGGTCAATAAATTAATTCAGAATATTTGTCTTTTATAAGAAAAAATAACAACAACATAGAAATTACACGTGAGAGATTCATAACACAACATCCAGGGATTACATTACTATAAAAAATACATAGGTTTTAAAAAACTATAAAATCTTGGAGGTAGAATTAAAATATTCCTCACAATTATGTAACTAAAATGGCTGCATGAAAAGGATATTCACTGATCTGGATGCAAGTTAAATAGTTTAAAATATGTTTAAAAAGATAACCATTTCAATGTAACATACCATTTGGTCCTGTCGTTTAACAAAAATAATCAACACATTTTATTTCATAACTGGTTAAATATGTGATTGCAAAAGGTTAAACAATATGTTAAAAAAACTATTAGTTTTAAACAATTTGTTAAAAAACCTAACAATTAATATGACTGAAAACTTACGATATGTACTGAAAGGAGAAAAACAGATCAAAAGCTTGGGAGAATTTCTCAGATTATTTAAAGGACATGAGATCATCTCAAAGGTATTGGTAAAATCATGATAATCTCATGGGTATTAATAATGATCAATATAATCTCAAGGGTATTAATAATGATCAATATAATCTCAAGGGTATTAATAATGATCAATAAAATATCATGGGTATTAATAATGATCAATATAATCTCATGGGTATTAATAATGATCAATATAATCTCATGGGTATTAATAATGATCAATATAGTATCATGGGTATTAATAATGATCAATAAAAATATCATGGGAATTAATAATGATCAATATAATCTCATGGGTATTAATAATGATCAATATAATCTCATGGGTATTAATAATGATCAAAGGTAGAGGTAAAGATAAGGATAATGTCCAGAATTATTTCAGAAATAAATATTGGTAACCCTAATAGTAACATCAACAAAATATCCAAATACAAGTTTAAAATAGGAATAAAAAACAAACCCCATTAAAAAATCACTTGTAGGTGATCTTTAGATAAAAGCGGTTCAAAAGATAATTTTGAAAGTTTTGAAAGACATTACCAATACCATTAAGTTATGAGCTATTTTTTTTATTAGTGTACTTTATAAACTTCTTTATGTCTGAATGGGAAGCCAGAAATTTAACTTATGGATGAGAGATAAAATAACTATTATAAAAATACTTTTTTTAGATAAACATTTTAAATCAGCTCAAATGAATGGTTCTGATATATTCTTCTTCTATAAAAATCTGTGATACATATAAAGTAAAAGTCTTTAGAATGCTATCATGTCAAGAACGTTTACTACAGTTTTGTACATCATTGATATATTGAAAAACCAAGATCTAGTAAGGGTAAGCCTAAGAATAAGCATTAGGTTCCATTTTAATAATCCATTATCTGACATTGAAAAGAGGTAAGTTGAACTACTTTTCCATACTTTATTAGTTAACACAGTTTATTTGGTTTCAGTTATATCCACACAAAAAAATCACATGAATAGGAAAAGTTATAGTGTTTTTAGTTAAAGGATAAATTATGTTTTTAGCTCAAGGATAAATTATAATGTTTTTAGTTAAAGGATAAATTATGTTTTTAGTTCAAGGATAAATTATAATGTTTTTAGTTAAAGGATAAATTATAATGTTTTTAGTTAAAGGATAAATTATAATGTTTTTAGTTAAAGGAAAAAGTATAATGTTTTTAGTTCATTTAAAAAAATGAAAAAATTTGGTATTCAAAAATTGAATCAAAATTATTAATTGAGAAAGACATTTAACCCTCACAGGTTGACTTTAAAATTATTTTAATCAAACCAAGATTTGTCTTATATCTAACTTACATTAGCTTGTGCTTCCTCACCCCCCACCCCCCAACAATCAACATGTTTTTCCATATCTACTCTTCTAACTGAAAAAACAAAGGCTGCCACACAGCAGCCTTCTTTTGCAAATGACTGAACTCCTCAGATTAAAAAGATGTAAAATTTATTTGTGTTTATTTTGTTAACCACTAAGTTATTGTGCAGCATGGTGGGACGGAGCAAAGACAAAATTCATGACAAAATTATTTCAGTTATTATGATAAATGTGTTGTTTTATGTTGAATTGACACCATTGTTTTTTTAACATTGGATCATCATATAAACAGTGATTCTCCAGGTATATTATATCTACATGGTGGTAACGCCGTAGATGCTCCCAAAATATTTCCTAGAAGTTAGAATTTGTTGAGACTCTTACAATGTGATCTGCTTGAATGTAGCTTGTGTAAAGTAAATTTAGTAGGTTTCTGCCTAAACTAATTGGTTTATGAAAAGTATTATAATTACTATTATTCCAAATGGAAGATGAATTTATTAGATTTAAGAATTGCAGGGCTTGAACTTTATTCATTTGAACTTTCTCCCCCCCCCCCTTTTTTTTCAGAATCAGGTCAAAGTTCACAGCTGTTTTTATGTGAACTTCATTACCCGTAATTAAATAATATCAAGTATAATTTTCAGTTGGACAAGATAAAAAATTGTAAAAACAATTATCACATCAGCAATAACAAGCAGTTGTTCCTTTTTAAACAACATTATATTTTTAGAAATATATTTTTTCAATCAGAAACGTCAAGCACCAAGATAAATCAAATTGCTTTAATGTCAAAAATGACAATAGAATAAAAGAGTTTCCTTGAAATAACAGTAGCAATAGGGTTATTCAGCTATGCCAGGATGTGTAAAGCTTGGAGTTTGTCTTAAACGTTTATTGACTTCTATCGTCAGCTGAAGCTAAGACAAAAAAAACAACAACAACTGGATTACATAAAGTAGAGGATATCAATCTGAGGCAGACAAGAGTGTGTGAGATTCTCTTGAAGATGAAACAGCTTTCAGACGTATCAAGATGACATAACCAACTGCTTCCCAAGCAATGTATTTGTGTGCAGTTTTTGAGTCTTGCCTAAGCCATAGTCAGCCACAGAAAGTTCATTGCCATTTATCAAATTAAAGATACAATAATGCCCTAAACAGAAACCGAATAGTCGTCAGTTAGTTGTAATAGGAATTAACGTGTCTGCATGCATCAAATATATAGAAATAACAAAGTGGATATGGTAAGAAATTCATAATTCAATAGAGTTTCTTTAACACACGAGACTTTATCCTTTAACAATGAGACATATGTGCTAAGTCTAATTAAGACATTGGAATCTACATATTTGATTTCTAAAGACTTCTAAAAATAGTGATCAAGAGACAGCTACTGAAACAAAGAAGTGTTCAAGCTTTCTAACAAAATAAAATGAATCTATTAACATGGTAATTTCCACAGAAGATAATCTAAATGACAAAAATAATTTTTAAAAAACTTCCATTGGTACTATTTTTTTTGATAGCAGAATATTAATGAAATTTCCTTTACTGTATGATTTACTAAATTATTTGGGTATGTAACCAACAGTATTAACTTTGGATTCTCTAACTTGTTTATTCTGTGGTTAAGTTAAAGATCTGTATGTGACTAACTGCATTGTTTACTCTGATGAAGCTACACTTGAGTTACTTTGATTAACAAAGCTCAGCAAATACTTGAGTAGTTCTGGGAACTGTGAATTCTGGAGGTGACCTTTATCACTGAACTTGACCAGTCTGCAGCCCAGCCCTTGTGACACCTGCTCCTGCTCTGACCAGGGGATGAGAGGGTCATCAGTTGAGCCAAACTGGACTAGAACTTGAGTGTTTGACTTAATTTTCTCCCACTCCCAAGGTCGGTTGTAATAGCCGCTGGCTTTTTCAGTCTCTATTCCTAGGTCTGTAACACAGGCAGACACAATGGCTAAACCAAACACCTGATGAAGAAATAATTTTAATTAGCACTCACATGTCTTCTTATAATTTTCCCTATAAAGATTGTATTCCCTTTATTATTTGTATAATTTACACTAGGGATATATAAATATAAAATCTCATGTCTTTGTGTAATCAAAACTCAGAAATGACATTAAATAATAAACATTTATCGCATCAATTCAAAAGCTTCCATTTAAGTATTAGCCATTAAAGAGACAGTTTATCTTTTCCCATGACTGATGTAAACATCTAATTAAAGTGTCTTTCTTGCTTGTTAAGAGGCAGGGTATTTTAAGAAATATTTTTTTTAACATGAATGAAATTATTTTTTAACTTTTTAGTGCTATTTAAAATTTAACAATATATTTTTATTTGCAACTTACCATAACACAAACTATGTATTAACTACAAGGGTAAAACATAAAGAGCACACTTAAAAAATTAAAAGACATAATTGGTAATAACTCACCACCATGAAAGGGAACAAACCACAAATATAAATTATTTTTAAAAACACACATACTTTAAGAAATAGAACTCTCAGATGGAAAAAAATCATATATCATTATAAATGGAATTATTTTTAAACAAGGGCTATATGCAACAATGATTTTCAGCACAACTTTTGGAGTAACATCACTATTACAAAATATTTAAGCATATTTACAGTGTAAATAAGCTTTTGTCTTGGTCAAGTCTACAAAAGTGACTCAAATGAACATAGAATTAACAAATATGTGTTACGAAAAGTCCCAGCTGGGTACCTGGATATCTCAAATTGGTCCGACTGAATACCCCAGAGATAGTTGTGTAAATAGATTGCTGCCATGTCACTAGAAGGCCTATTTAATCGGTACACTGTATGGCTTGCTGTGTATATTTTTAATGCCAACTAATTAGTTTTTGGTTGAAAAGCTCAGACTGTAATTTTCACAAGCAATGTATTCTGTTAATATCATTTCTACTGCTCCCTATTCCCCCTCCCCCCCCNAGTGGGAAAGCATAAGGCATATAATGAAACGACAGCAGACTCAATCGATTTGTCAAGACAGATTTTATTTATTATTGTTTTTACACTGCGCTATAATAATTTAACTGATAAATCAAATCTAATTATAATTAAATTGATTTCAAATTCATAATCAGAGTCCACATATGAAACTGCTATTCATCAGTGTAAAATGTTAAATTTAATTAGAAAAAGAAGTAAAATGCATTTTTAAAAATTGTGAATAATGAAATCACCCAAGAAAAATTTTCACCATAACATTTTAGTTTTAGCATAAGATCATATCTGATCTTATACAGAAGATTATTGTGTCCTAAGCAATAAATAGTTAAAATTTTGATACTAACAGGTGAAATGTAAAGAATTTTAAGCTTTAAACAAAATTTAAGCATTTTAAATTTTTGAAGTGACACATTCTTTTTTTATGCGACATGAGCCGTCGGCCTGATCTGATTTAAAATATGACTAAACATTTTATTTTGTTGAAATTACAGTGCTTTTTAATAACATAGACAGATTACTTTCATTGTTGTGGTCAAGATCATGTGGACAAGTTACTTTAGTTACTTAGTTTTGTTTAAATAGTTAAAATAAGCAAACA
This sequence comes from Radix auricularia, assembly GCA_002072015.1. Taxonomy (NCBI): domain Eukaryota; kingdom Metazoa; phylum Mollusca; class Gastropoda; family Lymnaeidae; genus Radix; species Radix auricularia. Next base: position 92,308 of record MUZC01004642.1, on the reverse strand, counting down.
AATAATAAAACAATAGATAGATATTTTTAAAAAAATTTTCATAAGTTGTGACTGAAATTAAATGTATAATATTAGCCATTGGTGTCAAGCTAGAGTTAAAATCTTACTTTGTGATTTTCAGCATATCTCATAGCTGCCTGTGCACCAGAACTGTGCCCAACTATTATTGTGTTTTCATCACAATTTAGCTCTGGAAAAGAACAAAACCATTATATGCTGATTATTAACAGTTGTAAAGAATTTTTAATTTGAACAAAAAACAATAAATACTTTTTTGACAATAGACTTTCATATTGGACTTCCTTTATCGAAAACCAAAAACATATAAATATATAAACACAAATTTCACCCCTAGTTTATTAAAAAATCTATTTTTGAATTTCCAATTAAATATTCTCACCAGACTCCATGAAAGGAAGCCACACAGATTCTGAGGCGTTGATGGGATCAGGCATGTCCTTCAACTCACAAGTAGAGCCCCCCTCTCGTAGTTTCCTTGACAACCAGCCATACCAATTAGAGTGAGTAACTTCCCCTGCTCCGTTACCAGGGACGATGACAAATTTGATCTGAACATCATTTGAGATAATCTGAATTGTAATGTAAATGTAAAATTTGACCATGTAAATTAAAAAAAAAATCATTTCTAACTTCTACTAATGATTTTGAGCCTGCAAAATTTTCTCATCTCAATCAGCCAGTGTATTAGTTTTTATAGTTCAATAATGCTAAGTATTACAGAGAAGTAACTTTAGATATCTAATCATCCCATCTTATCTGTTTCAGATGCTCCTACATATAGAAGATTATTGCATCCTACGCTTATCCATGGTTTGTGCCTAGTGCAGCATTCTTATTAGAGTTTTAAATGTTGATAGAGTGTTGGTTTTCCAAGTTTTCTCAAGCAACCCATTCCATGTCTAAATTCCAGTGGGAAGAATGAGAATTTCTATGTGTTTTCTCTTGCATATGGAATAAGAAAAGTGTTTTCATCCTATGTGTATCTGAAGGTTGTATTAGATTATCTTTGTTTTGAATTTCCAAAATATAATTAATAGGGATGTGACGGAGCTGAGGCAAATATAAATCCGTCGGGTTCGAATGCAGATTTGGTCAACACTTGGCTAAAAAAGGGAGTATACCAAGGTGTCAATCCCGTGCCCCCCATAACAAGAAGGATTTTTAATCACAAAAATGAGTAATTCAAAAACAATGCATTTTGCAGTTTAAAAAGATAAACAAAATTAATTAATTTAATTCCACCAAAGTAATTTGAACCTAAATTTTAAAAAAACGCTTAAAATCAAGTAAAAAAATTAAAACAATTTGACACACAACATTTAGCAAAATTAAAAACTAAGTTCTTATTTTGGAGAGTTATGATAGCATTAAACAAAATTAAAGATACTGTTTATTGTCACATTCACATGAAGCCTCAGTACTTGAAATTAATCTAATGGCAGATTAAACTTCAAGAACACCAGTTTCTCTGCATTGTCTGGCAGTAGTCTGCTGCGACGGTAATGTATTCCGAGGTATAGAAAACTCAGATGAAAACAATTTCGTGAGAGGGGTGTATCTAAAAACGTTCATTATTAAATACGACATCTAATCTATGGACAGCTGAGTAAGGGTCTAGGAGTTAAGTTTTATCTGTTTTCTTTATTTCGGGTTTTCGAAAGTCTCTAGGTTTTTTAATTTTAGTTACGATTTTTACGGCCGTGTTTGATCTGAAAACTGTAATTTTTCAAATTCGAATCCGACGGATTTTTTTAAAAAATCCGTCGGATTCGAATTTGCTAAAAAAAACGTCAAAGTTCGAATGTCGTCGGATTCGAATTCGAACTTCGTCACATCCCTAATCTTACTTTTGCTTAACGGCCATTCCGCCCACAGTGAGCATTGGCCATGTCGTTTGAAATGGTGCGCCATTGCACCCGGTCGGCGGCAATCGATCTAAGATGTTGTAGCCACGAATCGTTAAACTTTTTCCGGCCAAGGCTGAATGGGATCATAATAATCATCCCTAATAATTAATTGCCTTATGTATTACAACTGATTCGATGTAACACTGAAACACTCTTTTCCTCACTTCCATTGATATGAATTAGTTGGTCAGGAGATTCTTCATTCTATTGAATACTGCTTGTGCTACTCATCTTTTTATCTCCATTGTGCATCTTCCGTCTGAAGTCTACATTGCTCCCAAATATTTAAAATTGGTGACTTGTTTTAATGTTTCTCCCTCTACTACTAATCTACATTCTGGGTTGGTTTTCTTTTTGGATATTACCATGACTTCTGTTTTCTTTTTGTTCAAACTTATGCCTTGTTTGCACTTTCCTTAACTATTTTGTCTAACAATCTTGGGACAGTCACAAATGAACTACAGAAACGTTTGGAAACCTGTGAAATGTGGTTCTTTAGTCATATGTTAAAATTACCTTGGATGGAGAAGAGTTGTAATTAACAAATTCTGAAAGAAGTAGGCCATAAAAGAAAAATGATGTCTAACTTTAGAAAGAGACAATCTAATTTCATGAGGCAAGGCAAACTAGAACACACAGTAACAGGAAAGATAGAAGGCAAAAGGGATCAAGGCAGACAGAGCGAAAAGATGCTGGATGGGCTGACAAGATGGCATGGGGCACAATCACCAGTGGAGCTGATGGGCAATACCAAAGACAGAGAGCTGGAGAGAATCATGACTGCCTACGCCTCTAGGCACAGCCCCTGATGGATGGATGGATGCATTATTACTAATTTGCTCATTGTTCTTCTATCCTATAGCCTATAGTGTTTCAAGGTTTAATGATTTAACTAATGGTGTTCTTGTCAGTTTTGAATTTTCAGTAATGAATCTGGCAGCTTTTAAAAAAATTAGTTATAGTTTATCAATAATTTCTTTGGTGGACAAGTCCCATATTCTAGTACAGGTCTCACCAAAGTAAGGCAGCATTTCAGTTTTATATTCATATTACATCTTTAAAAGATTCTTTTTATCAAGCCTAACCTTTTGTTTGATTTTTTAATTAATTCATTGATAATTTCTCATTTATTAATACTCATAAGCAGTACTTTTCTTTTTTTTTTTTAGCAAAACGCTCTTGTTACAGAGTTCTAGCACCTTTTTTCAACAGAATATATGGTCTTACTGTTTATAAGGTTGTATTAAATATGCGCGCCTGTACCATTTTTTAATAGAAAAAAAGCACTGCTCCTGAATATTTTGCATCTTTAGTTTGGATTAGTTGTTTTCCATTAATTTTAATGAAATACTTTGTAACTCTTAACAGTTTACACTTTTCTGGATGGAAAGACAACATACGCCTATTAGTTTCTCATTTTATTAATTCATCTAAGTCTTTTTGCAAGATTTTCCTATCTTGTTCTGATTTAATTGTTCTATAGATTATACAAACATCAGCAAATAACCTAAATTATGCTCCTGTTAAGATGTTATTGGGTAAGTCATTTATACAAATTAAAAAGAGTAGCAGACCTAACACAGATCCTTGGGGAACGCCTGAGTTAATCGTTATTGGTGCAGATTTAGATCCATTAATTATTACAATTTGCTGTGTACTCTGTACCCACATGGAAGTCTTGGATTCAATCATGTAATGGACTAGATATTCCATGATAGTTACATTTTTTGAATAAACTAAAGAGGTGATCTTTTCTAATGCTTTTGAGAAGTCAGTAATATTGCATCTCTTTGATTTTTATTATCTAAGCCTTTTGGCAGACAATCTATTACACCAATTAATTGTGTATCACATGATCTGTTTTCTCTAAAGTCGTTTTAATGTGGGCATAGGACATTATGTTTGTCTAGGTAATTAGCTATTCTACTATTTATTATGTGTGGTAGCAGTTTACAGGTGATACTAGTAAGTGAGACAGGTCTATAATTAATGGGGTATAATTTATCACATTTTTAAAAAAAAGTTACAGTAGCTAATTTCCAATCTTGAGGTAATTTAAACTGGGGTAGACTTGCAAATGAACTGCATAGATTGGAGGCAGTTCTTATCTTATATGTTACAGACGCTCCTTCTGTACAGAAGATTATTGCGTCCTACGTATTTCTATGGTTTGCAGTTCATTGTTTAGTTATTTTTAATTATAAAGGTTGTCATCTTTCTCCTCTTCCTTGCTTGTGACTCTACAAAATAGCTTCATAATCTGCTCTTTTTCAATGTTTTCCCCCTCATGTGATTGATCACAAATGAAAGATTTTATTAGTTAAATTTATTAAATGCTAAGACTAATCAAATAAATTGATGACAGGCTCATAGAAAATATTTGCTTCTTTATTCATTTCATGTAATAGCAAAGGCATTATAATATTTCATCATCATCATCATGAGTGGTGCTAAAGCCCATGTAGGGCCCTGGCCTGCTCCTCTACTCCCTTCCATTCGAATCAATCGATGGCTTTCCTTCTCCACGACTGAACCCCCAGATGGTGTAGGTCCATTTCCACATCATCAATCAGTGAGTCGTCTGCCCCTGGTTTCTCTCTGTAATTAATTTTTGGTTCTCTACTTTCTGGCATCCTTTCAAGATGTTCTGCCCAGAGAAGTCTTCCTTTTGTAATATTTGAGACTATGGGTGGGTCTTTGTACAAATGTTATATTTCTTGGTTTGTATGAATTCTCCAGATACCATTTTCTATCACAAGGCCATATATTTTCCTCTCCTAAGTGTTGAGCAGGTTCTCTGCCTTTCTGGTCAGGGGCCAAGTCTCACTAGCGTACATTACTCCCGGTCTTATAATAGTGGTGTATATTATTCATTTGTTTATGAGCCATGATAAAAAGGTCTCGAAAGAATATAGACTTAGCAGGACACTCAAACTTTATATTATTTTCTATACCAGGGATGGCCAAAGTCACTTTGGGTATGCAATACATTCTGACATTGAATGTCACTGTCATAAATAAGCAATTATTTATGGCTACTATGCCATATTCGCATATGAATTTGAGTCACAGGTAGCCAACTTAGCATGCAGCAACAATAATAATTATGAATTAGGATTTGGAGACAATAATCTTCGGTAATTTGTAGTAATAGTATTATAGTATATACCCTGTATCCTTGTTTGTTTTTGTTTTCCTTTCTTTTAATTTTTTATCATATAATATGTTTTAAGATTTATGTAAGTACTTATTTCATGTTATTGTACTGATGAAGGCATTAGCCGGAGTGTCTACTATTATTAGTATTAGTGCATGAATAAAGCTTAAACTTATTGTCTTCTTACATAATTAGTTTGTGTATTTTGATTTTTTATTGAAAAGCTTGATGCAGTCCGATTCTGTATGATATAGTATTATAGTATAGTATAGTTAGTATAGAAGTAAATATAAGAATAAGATCTGAAAAGATAATACTAATAAATAACAATTATAACATCCAACAATTTATATATATGAATGCCCATCATCAGTGAATTAATAATTCAATGTAATTCCATTCAATTTATCGTCATAGGTTTTAAATTTTAAGCCGAATAATCTAGTTAGTTATTTTAATTTTAAGTTATTAGTAGTTAGTTATTGTTATTGTGACTATACTATAATATGACTATAACTAAAATTAAATCAATTACGAAGTAGTAGTAGTTACAATTAGCTTAAAAATTAGGCTATTGACTATTCTATAGTTCTATATATTATACTGAATACTGTAATTAATTATATAAATAATATTACATGTAACATTAATATTGTTATAATTTAATTAATAATATTATATTATTGATAATGGAGTAATTATTCACACAGTAAAACACAGCTTTGGGAATAATATCTGCATTATTCACACAGTGACGCATGCGCATTGGTGTCCATTTGAACGATAAATACTTATAATCTTAAAAATCGTAACTTGCACATGAGCGTAGCGAGAGGAATGGTTGGATCTTGATTGGCTGACTTATTGTATTGGTGGATTTTTAAAACAAATTATTAAAATTTTAAACCACAAGTAGGGTGTTTGCAGTTTGTATAACTTATGCTATGACATGTTCACAAACATTTTATTATTTTCCTCAAGGCCTGAGTTTTGAAATGACAATTTATTTGTTTACCCTCCACATCTAGAGCAATGCTACATAACTTATAAATAACAAGCAGTAATAGTAATAAATGAGATATTCCCATATTAATATTTTTTATTATCAAATGAAAGGGCAAAGGGGGGGGGTAGAAAATTGTAATTTTATGACTGACTTCAAAAGATAGCAAAATGACCGGTACTGAGATTAGGGGTTATTTGTTAAATGACATCACAAACCTAGGGGGTAGACGTTCAGACACTTATGACAGCTGTGTGTGTGTGGGGGGGGGTGAGTGTTGAAGAAATGAGGCTTCACATAAAAAAGCACAACTTCTAATAAAAGTTCTTATATATTGGATTGCTTGAAATTCATTTATTAATTATTGACGTTTTACATGGATCCACGATTGTTACAATATTAGAATGCAGACTTACACTAAATACGTATTTAAATTTACATGACAAAAAATTTACTTGAAATATGCTCAGATTGAAATAGAAAAAAACTGCTTTAATGCGCGGGAAAAGTTTGTGCAAAACTTTTTGATGACGGGTTGAAAAATAAACAAAATTGCATGATGTCATTTATAGCTTAGCTTAGATATACAGATGCTCCTTCTATGCAGAAGATAATTGCATCCACAGACCATGAGTCGTCCATGACAGATGATCTATTGGCAAGTGATGCAGTGGTCACAGGCAACGGCTATAAGGGTTCCACGCATTACCCGGCTGCCTAACTATTGTTAGTTAGGTACCCATTCAGAGTTGGGTGACTCTGGGACTCATTAGACCCTGGGAAAAAACCTCGCCTTCGTGTGGATTTGAACTCGTGACCATCGGTACGCCCGTCGAGCGCGCAGCCAACTCAACCACCGCGTTCCATAGACAACACCCTAGACTTGATAACTAAAGGTTAACAACAATAAGACAAGTAAAAATAATTTTCAATTAAAACTACTACTATTAACATCGACATTGTTTTCATAATGATAATGATTAATGATGTTCATATTTAGGCTGTAGGCTATAAAATAATAGGTAATAAACGTATTTATGATTCAATATTAATAGCTATTAGCAGAACAACCCATAGATTAGAATGCTATTAATTTAAAGCCAGGGCTAATTATTGTTGTATGGATCAAAGATGGAGGCCCGAAAGTTCGTTGCTATGTTGCAGTTACTTCCCTTTATTATTTTATTTCCTCGGTTGTCCCACCCCGTTGTTATTTTATTATTTATTTCAAATTTTAAGGGGAGGTGTTCCCCTCCCCTTAGACGCCTCGCCTGGTGACGGAGACAACCGAGGAAATAGAACAACAAAGGGAGGTAACTACAACATAGCAACCGTACAGTCCTGGACACTACCAACTTTCCGGCCACCATCTAGGATCCGTACAACGATAATTAGCCGCCAGTTTAAGTTAAACTTTAACTCTCACATTTTTTTTGGCTATGTCATGTTAAACTATGTAAATAACGCTGATGACTTGCACACAGCTGTGGGAATAATGCTGGCGATATTCACACAGCTGTGGGAATAACGCTGACATTGTTCACACAGCTGTGGGAATGACGCTGTCCTATTACTATTTCAATTATTATTATACTATTATTTTATACTAAACTTAGACTATTATACTAATACTAATAATACTATTATTATCAATAATATTAACATTGATAATTAATATTAAAATTCAACAAATATATAATATAATATATAGTATACATATATTTTGGAAAGTTCAAACAATATGGATCACAATTATGATACCTACCTCCATGATAACAAGATGTAACGCAAAAATTATCCTTTAAAAATTTGAGAAATCTAACTTTAATTTCTTTTTACTTTATTTCTTGAGTCTCGAGTCAAGAATTTTGTTTCATTGAGACCCGGAACACGGATTTCATGATTATATCCCCTTACAATCCCCACTGTTAGGGGCAGCTTGCGCGCGCATGTGCTTTTTACGGCACGCTGGGATATTCTTGATGGGGTTCGTAAGCCGCCATGATGGATCAGAAAATTTTTTCAGAAAGTGAAATATTTGAAGATGTAGGATAGACTAATTTGTGATTTGATTGATTCGAAACGGATGTAAAAATGCTGAACTGATGTTCTTATAAGGATCATCTTGTTATATTTCCCTTTTAGGGAACTATTAAGCCCGCATTGTCGGGTTAATATTTGGACTATCTCATTAGCATATCCGAGCCGAGGACGATGAGCAAGGTTTCATTTAGGGCTCGGGCGCTGGACGCCTCCAAGCCCATGCCTGTTTATAAGGCATGTGAGATTCCAGACATGAAAGATTTTGCACAGATTAATAGATCTGTTCCGCAAATGCCTACAGGGATGGAGAAAGAAGAAGAAACGGTGGGTATCATAAGGTGAACTAGTGTGCGCCATGAAATTTGGCCGCCATATTGAATTTGTTGATAGTTTGCTGCTGAAAGATGATATTTGCCTTGTATCACTCGTTTAAACCATTCAATTCATACCATTTAGTTATTACTAGTTTCTTTTTAATGTCTTCAGAGTTTAACACAAATAAAATGATAATTTTCAACCTTCTCTTGTTTTGTTTTTGGGGGAATCCCCGTGTGACGTCATTGGTCATGAACAGATTGACCTACTTCCTTTTCTTAGTAGGCCTACCTGGTGTCTACTAGTACTACTAGAGTGTGTTGAATTTTTTAATACCAAGAATGAATTGGGGGTGGGTGGGGGTGAGTGCACAACGTAACTGTAATGCCCACTGAATTAATTAAAAAGGCACACATATTAGTACTCCATAATGAATGAACATTGGATTCATTATTATTATTGATTTTGATAATTAGTAATTAATAGTAATTTTGTAGGCTACATTGATTTTTCAAAACAATTATAATTTTACTGTGCATAATTACTATACTATAATTATGTGTAGGCTGGACTAATTTTTTAATGTCTTAAGATTTAAAAATTTTAGTACTATTAAATTAGAGTGTAGACGGAAAAAGGAATTTAGTAGTCTCATTATTATTTAGTATTATAAGCTTTAACAAAAGAAAAGTTATATTTGTTCTTCGTCAATTTTTCAAAACTATTTGTAATTTGGCCTTGATGGACTGGAAGGCACTGATCTTAACGTCATAATACTTTGAACGTATGCATCATTTATTAGCCTGTAATAAAGTTTTAGGCACTGATCTTTAGGTCATAAGACTTAAAGCAAATGCATTATGTTTGAGCCTACATTTTGTGATTATGAAAAAAGTCCTGGACTTTGGGCATAAATTATGACTAATAATAAATTATAATTAGAGAACTCTAGGTCTAGAGAGTTAGCTTTAACATAAAAGTACATTTGATAAGTAAGGTACATAAAACAAAAATTGTAGATTAAAGTATTGGATTTCACCTAAATATGCAATCTTAAATGTTAATGCTGGACTGAAACTCATAGAGCACATGCAATTGATTAGCTCAAATAATAACTCAATGAAACAGTGTATCCTACATTTAAACCTCAATATTGTATATTGCAAGTACTGGTTCAAGTTTGAAAATAAAAAACATATATTTTGATTCCAGGGTTCAAACCCATTTTTCTCGGGTAGGTAATTGACAAATGATGTATGTTTGATAAAACAGAATGACAACCTAAAATCCCAGGCTCACTATTCCACCACATCACCTTTTTTCCCTTTTTAAACAGTGCAGCCGTAAAGCTCTACATGTCAAGAGTTTTGAAGTAAAATGGACTCTGACATTACAATGATTATTTATTAATAGAATAAGGGAGCTAATTTTAATATATCATTTGAAGAAAATATTTAACATTTGCCAAATATATCACATTAAGATATTTGTTCTATAAGTATAAGTTTTAAATGTGTTAAAGGGTGTTGGGACGATTAATGGGAATCATTTCAGAATAATTTGAATATCAGGATTAATCCAAGGCATCTGGAATTGTATCGAAGATGAATAATTCACACCCGATTCCAATTGCAAACCGATTCTTTGCTGATATGAGAAAGAGATGATGAAAAAGAAACATACAATTCAAATTTCAAATGCTACAACTACAAAAACAAACAAAGAGTCAATTTTAAGCAAGTATTAAAAACAGTACAGAAATATCAAGGTGTCTAACATTTAAACTGATTGCATACATTGAAAATTCTCTTAGCTTGTAGAAAGCAAAAAGTTTGGTGCTCCTCTCAAGAAATTATTATTTATGTGCTCCACATTCTGCAGTAGAGAGAAGATATATATTTTAGTGCAGGTGGCATTATATACTTGCATATGAGAAACTGTTTTTTTTACTATAATTTGGGAGTGCTTCAATTTGACTATGATTAAATGCATTTTCTTACCATTGACTGCTTGAACTGAATGAAGTTTTACTCATTAAAATAACATTATTTATATTATTTTGAACTCAATACAACATCTTTGTATTATTAAAAAGGAACTATTGATAGATGTGTTTATATAAAATAAAACCTTTCTACTACATTGTTATAAAGCATATAGTAAAGCTACAATAACAAGTTAATAACACTTTTCTAATCAATTCTAAACTTTATATTAATTAAATATGTTAATACCTGGTCACAGTAATCCATATATTATGTAATAAAGACCAGTAATTGGGTAGAATCGGAATCGTTACAAATCTTGGTATGGTCCCAAACTAGAAATGAGCATCATGAATCTCGCAATTTTTTTACTTCATATATTTTGGTGACTTAATGCTTAACTCAACTTATAAATGTGAAAGAACTCTCCATTCATTTTTATGTTTTTATGCTTTGTTAACATCTTACTTAAAACTTAACATTAATTTCCTTACATATTTTCTAAGAGTTCATAATATGATTTCATTTCTCATATTTGAAGATTAAAAAAGCTCTTATGGGATGCTGACAGTGATCATCACCATGCCATTTTTATTTGAAATAGGCTTGATAATATAATGGAAAATACACTCATTCACACATTTCTTCCATATTTTATATTTGTCTATAAAATAAATATTTGAACCTTCAGATTTCTACGTAATTAGCTGCATAGTATCAGACATATATTTTAAGCACCGTTTATTTCCTAGCAGTGTTAACTCTTCTGTAGTACAGTAATTCTTCTTTAAAGGTTATTTGGAATCAACCTGAAAGTAGAGTCATTGAAATAACCACATATCTACATCATAGTGACTAATTATTGAAAAATCTACCTTATTTAGATGATCTATTAAGTTAAAACATATTTGCTTTGCTTAAGTGACATTTATTACCAAGATTTGGACACGCAGCAAAAAATATCTTATGCCCTGACATAACTCCTAGGTCAGATCAAAAGAAAGACAATTACAATTTAAATAGTTTATTAAAAATACTAGCACAATAAATCCCAATTATATAAAATTAATGCAATATAATAATTCCTATAAAAGATAAGACATAAACATCAAAATACTAATTCATGAAAATATATAAGATCATGCTAGCCAATATTCAGCACAATAATTCCCCTTTCATAACATGGCACCCCATACATATTGTTTGGCACAGTTGTTATATTTTCATAATAAGTGATAACTGTTCAAAATTCAATCATAAGAATTTATTCATTTAAAAAATAACTTGTAACTAAAATTTTATAGCATAAATTTTAAAATAAAAGTCTTTTGCAGAAGAAAAATGAAAACTTGTCTTAAAAACGAACCTTCTTTGTTCTAACACTCATTAAACTTGCCCTAACACTCCCTGGGATGCTACCCCAGATCAGATTTGGAGACAACAATACTGTAAATAATGTGCATTATTAAAAGTTTGAAGTCGTGAAAATTACTTCCTTAAATTTAAGCAGCTTTATTACACTGTTTCATCCTTGTACAATTTAACTCCAAAGTTTCATAAAAATTGTATGTAAAGTTTTGCGTTGATCTTGAAGGGTGAACAAATTCTTAATTTATTGCAGTTAAGATTTTCTGGAAACTTGTGTCAGACCTGCTTTTGAATATTCATTTTTTGAAGAAAAAAAATCCTTATTTTAGAGTTTAAAGAGTTGTGCTTAACATATTGTTTTTTTCATGATTTATGTATTGTTAACTAATACTATTAATAAATAGACCAAAGGTTCATATAATTTATCATAAGAAAAAAAGAAACAAAGACTTTTTAAGACTTGAAAATAATTTTAGGTACAGTCATGATTTAACCTTTTCCACTAAAAAAGCATGGAAGCCATGTTTTAAATCACATTTTTAAAGAAAAAAATTTGAATTACTGTGATGACTGGTTAGACTTAATTGTGTAATTTATTATTTTCGATCTTGTAAGGGGTAAAAGCATATTAGTTTATATTTTTGTTTAGGAGCATCACCTCCAGCGAGCTTTGTCAGCCCAGCAAGTCTATGGATCCTCTGAGGCTCTGGTTATTCCTATTCCAGAAGTACAAGATATTTCAGAAAGATATCACCTACTTTATCCAGATACTTATAAGCCTACTAAACAGTATATCCATATACAGGGTATGGTTATTTTTAATTTCTTAAAAACATTTTTTTTACCCTGCATTAAAATAAAGGGTGTATGTAATAAACGTTAACTACTTAACTTAAAATTGAAGCCCTTGAAAACATTTCTCATTAGCTTTAAATATATATATTTTATTGTTATGTAGCATTTAGCATGGATCAAGAAATACCTGACTATGATATGGACAGCGATGACGATTCTTGGCTAAATGAACAAAGCAAGAAAATGGAAATAACACCTATTAAATTTGAAGAAATGATGGATAGATTAGAGAAAGGCAGTGGTCAACAAGTGAGTTTTCTTTAATAAATTAAATGGTCTTATTACTCATGTATTCGGAAGGAAGGCTGAAAAGGAAGAATTAAGTCACGCTTAAAATATTGATTTCATTTTCTCTAAATGACCAGTATTCTTTTTTATTATTTAACCTCTTAAGTGAGTCTTCCGGGCATCTTTCTTGCTAAATTAAGCCTGTTTCTACTTTGGTCAGAGCTTGGATTTGAAGTGTTTATATTTAATTAAACCGCAATCTTTTTGACAAACATTAAAAATATTTTGCTAAATGTTGTATAAAATTTGATTTTGGTTAAATGAGTCCAAGCATAGAATTTATTTCCAGATGTGCTTACAATAGCTTAAATGTCTTATGCTCTCATGGTCAGATACCATGGGATGTTTTGGTGTGAGTAAACATGGGCCATTTATCACGGGTTCCGTGGCTATGATGAGATGAAGGGGGAGAGAATATGTAGGATGAAATAAGTGTGTAGTCAGCAGAGGAGGAAGGAACAGATCACTATTGGGGAGAGAAAGAGAGACTAAGTCAGGCTGGATTGTGAAGGATGTTTTGAAGTTGTAAATATACAGACATCTATTATGACTCAATGTATTTATGATCATATGAATACATTATTTATTAAACTGAAACGATTGAGGCAACGGAACAGTCAGTCCTTCTTTTTTTTTTTTGGTAGAAGAATAAAGCTACGTTCAAGCTAGAAAAATGTATAATTTACTTTGACTAACACAAACACTATCATTATGAAAAAAAGCATTTTAAATTTTGAAAATATTCCATTTTGCTTAAAGCTATGTCCATTTTATTCATTGTCATTGTCCATCGCAGAATAAAAATACAACATTGAATCATAATCTGCTTCATTTTTGTTTTTTTATGCTTTTCTGTATCAATAATTTACATTCGGAGTTCTTGTGCTTGCAAACTTGATAGCCTAAGTTGTCTAATGAAAAAATAAGCATGACTTTCTTTATTTGCAAAACAGTTTAAACAAATTAAATTGTTGCAAAAATTAGAAACATTTGATATAAGTATAAGCAATCATTATTTTAAAAGAAAAATTTATCTCTCATTAGTAATCTAATGGACTGCTGCGAATGAAAGAAACTGAATCAATTTGTTGGTTTAAAAAGCAATATTTTATTTGAGAGCATATTTCTTTATCTGTTATTTGAGTAGTGGACACATTTTTGGGTTTTTGTTCGACTTATGAAATAATTAATTATGCTTTATTTGCTAGGTTGTTACTCTTCAAGAAGCAAAGCTATTGCTGAAAGAGGATGATGATCTTATTATTGCAGTTTATGACTATTGGTTAAATAAACGTCTCAAAATGGTAATGTTTCATTACTTTTTGGCTTAATGTAATAGTTTAGTTTCTAGATTTTCTGTAATGACCATACCACAGTCGAAACCGCTTAAGTCGACGGCGTCGGGGAATGAAAAATGGCATCGACATAACCGATGATCGAGTTAAAGCGAAAACCAATATGGCGGCAAAATATTAACATGCGCTTGAAATTTCTTTATGTACGTGTTGTGCGTTGGGACGATTAATCAGAATCGTATAGGAATATCGGGACCCTATTTCTTAACGGTTGTTAAGACCGTTCGTTTTAAAAGACCGTTTAAGTTTAAATATATCGCCATTTTGCGGCGATTCCCAGATTGAGCCATACTGTGCCTTCGAAGCCACTTGCTTGATTTTCCTTACAAGCTACACAAATAATGGTGTATCGTGACCTATATATGACTCATGACAAAACGAACTATTCTCTATATAAACGTACACAAATAAATTAGGTACTCCATTTGAACCTTCAACTTTGACATATTTTAATTAATTCTAACCAATAGTTAAATGGCTTTTGCACACGGCCACTTGTTATGAATGAAACTATGTGAACAAAGCAGTAGTACAGTGCATGTAATAGTCAAAATGAGGTTGAAGGATGAATGGTTGCCAATGACAACAAGTTTGCTCACGGTACATTTTATTATTCCATACGATCCAATCAGCTTAAAATTCCTTCGGTAACTTGATGCTAATAGGACTAACCAACATTAATGGTGTGGGAGATTGAGAGTGGGGGTGGGTAAACTGTCTTTAGTCTGTTATATTATATATTTAAAAATCTGGGGAGCCTATGATTTTGGTATTGTCACATCACTAGCGTTAATAAATGATAATGTTCATGCACATGTTTTAAGAGTTTTTTTTNTTTTTTTTAAACACAACAGCATTGCCGTTATTTGTTTGATGAAGCTATCGGCATGCTATAAAATTCTACATACATGTTTGCTAACAACAAAAGGTATATGTGCACCAACTGACAGCAGAAATTTACAAATTTAAAATAAAAACCAACGTCGATTATCGATAAAAACTTGTATTATTCTCCAACACATCTCTGAAACGTATCGTATATATGCAGTTACTTTGTGAACTGTTGTTGAACGATCAATTTTATTGGTTAGCTAGCATAAACTTAACCAATCGTAAAACTTTTTATAAGACGCGCAAAAATACGGAAGTGATATGGTGAGTGGCAACGATAAGTAACATTTTCAAAAGCTGGCGATTTAAGTTAACGACACAGGTCTCAATGCAAGAGGGCTGTGACGTCACCAGCACACGTCGCCAGCTGATATTTTTCGTGGCCTTGAGGGCCATTGCCATAGTAATAGTACTCGAAGAAATACAGCGCTGAGAGCAAAACACAAGTGGGCTGTGACGTCACCAGCAGACCATGTTGAGACAGAAATCATAGCTAACATTTTCAGAATTGGCGATTGGCCATGGCCATCGAGATAACCGATGTTAAGTGGCAAATTTGACCCTTTTTTGTGCTCGTGTTATGAGGTTTCGGCGACTTAAAAAAATCGAATTAAACGACGAGAAAATACTAAGACAAAGAGAGAATTTGGCGGTTCCAAAAAAAAACGTAGACTTAATGGGGTGGTCGACCTAAGCGAGCTCGAGATAAGTGGGTTCCACTGTATAAATATTCCTCAGATTTCCATTTAAATCAAACCTGTGAATGAATGATTAAAGAAAATCATATACTTTTGTCTAAATGTTAAGTTGATGGATGTTCACCAGGAGTTACTTCTGAAGGTTAAAAATATTAATTGTGCATTTCTGTTCATGATAAATTTAAAAAAAAAATGTTTTTGTCTCTGTACTATACAATTCTATTGCCAGATGCACTATTCCCATGTTTACATGTCTGGTTTTGCCTTTCAGCAACGCCCTCTCATTGCGACTGTTAAGTCAGAAAAACGAGATGGTACTACTACTAATAATCCTTATGTTGCATTTCGAAGACGTACTGAAAAAATGCAAACTCGGAAGGTATTTTGCGGTTTTACTTTATTGATGATTAGGCTATGTTAACTTACAACTGTAAGTGTAGACTGTAGACAGTATTCATTATTTTAATGAATTTAAAATCCATTTATTTAATTTTTTTGCAGAATCGTAAAAATGATGAAGTATCATATGAGAAGATGCTCAAGCTAAGAAGAGACCTACAGAAAACTCTGTAAGTCTTCTGTTGATAAAAATTTTTTGTTCTTGCTTATCCCATATTAGGCTTAGTTGCCTGTGGAATGATTTTTGGGCAAGACTTCTGTGTGTTTTCATCCAGTTTTTTCGAATCTTTATCACTCGAAGCTACTCTCAGATTGTTTTTAAAAAAAATATGGTTGCTTTGTAAATACGTTTTGTGGATTTGGTTTGAGTGAATCATCAAGTGATATCAAAATATTCTTGGGATTTAAAATTTTATTCATCAGCATTTTAAATTTAGAAGCTCACTTAAACATTTGTAATACAGAGATCTTTTTAAAATTTGATTGTGATACAAATATTTCTGTTTCAAATGGCCTTGAAATAATGTTTATTAAGAGTGTTGAATATGTGTCTAATTTCCATTTTTTTCAAAACAATCCCCTTTTATCCTGTTATAGGTAGTAACAGGAATTAATTTTAAAAAAAAAATAAATAACACACAAATAATGGCATGTTATGCATTTTTGTGTTCACAATTGAATTACCTATTTAGTAATATCAAATTGAATTATATTGTGTTAATGTAGCTTGATTTATGATTTTTTAAAACTAATTATTTTAACTTGTACAGAAAATCACATGTCACAAACACAGTGTGAAGTAAAAAAAAAAAAATTTTATAGCAAGCATAAAATCTTTATTATTATAGACGTCAGGAGTTTCCATTTCTACATGGCATATAAAATATTAAAGCATTTCGCTCATATTTGGAATAATTCCATAACTAAACCTTTCTTGTCAGCACATGATAAAATATTATTCTTATAATCATTATTATCCTGAAAATCATTTCTCATTTGATAAAAAAACCATTGAAAACTATTATGACTTGAAATTAGACAATTTCTCTGCACATGATAAACCAAAACAAATTTAATTAAAAACCAGACCAGGGGTGCCACCATTCCGGTTTATCCCGGAATTCCGGATTTGTGAAGCTAAATATTTTTATTTTCCGGATTTGCCAGTTAAGTTTTTAAATTTGGATTCTGAGTTTTAAAGAAGAGGGAAAAATCATAATAATAAGTTAGGTGCAGACTCCCTTCCTTTGCTCTCATCTCATTAACGCGCATCGTTCTGCGCAAATAAAAAATATACGGAATAACTCATAATTAAACAAAATAATTGAATGGATCGCTGAAATCTTAATTTTGTGCTTGACGTCACATTTTTCAAAAGAAATAATTTAATTTATCTTGAATTATGTGAGAAATGTGCTTTCGGAGGATTCTTTTACGGTTTATAAATACTAACATGGCAGTAGGAGTTTTTCATTTTCTTTTCTTAAACTTACTTTTATAAATTTTACCGTTACGTTGAGTTTACTTAGAAATGTCTCAACTCACACTACTTTCATTTTAGCATGCATTAATTTATAATCGCATTAATTATCGAAACATGAAGAAAAAATATTGCGGTTTGCATCTACACTGACTGCGTTGGAAAAAAACAATTTTTTTTCGTGTTATTTGACAAATTTTTACACATTTTTTTTTAGCATCTGAAAAAAAATTGTTATTATACATTTTAATGATAAATAAAAAAGCTAACAATAAATTACAGAATGTATTCAAGTATTACCACTTGAATTTAATTTTTCTTTTTTTTAAACTTGTTTTAGACTGTACTTATCTTAAAAAGCAATTTTTATTCTTACAGCACACTGCTTGAACTGTTAAAAAGAAGAGAAAAAAGTAAGAAAGAATTATTACAGCTTACCATTGAGATTTTAGAGAAAAGGTGAGTTTACATATAATATTTAAAAAAATGAAATTTACTCACAATGCTGAAGTTATTATGTCATAGGGTCTGAAATTTTTTTCCCTGTATTTTGCTTACTTAAGTGCATAAGCTATTATACAAATTCAATTTCATATTGATGTTAAGTACTCTCAACTATGTGGAACTCGAAATGACACATTTAGTTGGTAAGTAGCAAAGCAAATGTGCATTGTTATGCTACTTTCCTCACTCACCCCGCAGAAACGATATGGAAGATTTTTCCGGAACCGCGCTCGCAGAGGCGGAGGAAGAGAGAGAAAAACATCCGACGTTTGTCCCTCCCTTTGCCCTCAACAGTCGTGGGGAGTGGGTGCAGACTTACAAGGGGGTAAGTTGCGCCCTCTGTTGGTTAAACGAGTGGGGTGTGACACATTTCTGTATCAAAATATATTTCCTCTTCTAGGGTAGAAGATGAACCCCACTCATTTTGGTATTTCCAATTTATCCTGTTTTAGTGGAGAATTTAAATATTTTTGATTCACACAATCTTTAATCTCTATTTTTGGTTTTTGAAATCGGTGACTTGTTTATCTTTCATTGTACAATGAATAGAATTTATCTAATTAAGTGTTAAAAATTGTTTTTTTTAAAAGGAGAAATTTATTATAGAAAAATAGAATTATTTATTTGTTCCCTCTTGATTTTAAAGTTTTAACTTACTGTTCATTTTCAATCTTTTTGTTGATGATTTGCTAGAAACCTTATAAAAGTATGTAGTTATTTGTGGTAAAAAAAAAAACAACCATTGACCAGAACATTAAAAACTCAGTGGCCTCTAGCTTAGAAGTTATATCCTGTTTTAGGATATAATTGTTCTTATTTATAGATAATGGCTTTACCGCACTCTATTATGCCAACCTAAAGTTATATCAAATTGAAATGTGATATAATTTAACAGATCTCATTAAATTAATTGTTGATAAGGTGCAAATGAATTATATAAATGCTACATTAGATTTTATTTTCCCTTTAGTTTCTATTAAAATCTTTCAGTCTAGTCACATCTCTCCATAATGACAATGAAATTTGTGTACCTTAAATCTTATTGATTTGAGAGATTAATAAAAAGACCTCTAATTTATGTATCATTTATTTAATTTTAAGATTTTATGGTTTGAAATTCATTACTGCTATGTTTCTAAAATTGTATTTTGTAAAGTTTTATTTGATTGATCTATCTGCAGATATTACCAATTACAATCCAAAGCATAATAATAACAACACATTTTTTGTCTATTAGGAAGAGATTGCACCTATACGGAAAAAAAGACAATATCGCAAAAGAAAGCAAGCTCAGCAACAACAACAAAACCAAATTGTACCACATGCAGCTGTTCATTTTCAGCATCAACAACATTCCAGTGGAGACATCGACATTATGGATAGTACAGATGATGAAATTTTGTCTCCAGTAAGTTTTATTAGCTACTATCAATTAGATCAATACTTTGTGTGAGCAGCAAAAATGTTGATTTTAATGTTTGTTTCAATTATTTCATTGCAGGCAATGTCTCAGTCTGACCATGAGGATGAAAATGACCCAGATGGAATGTTTGCATTTAAACGAAGAAAGCACTGTCATTATCATCAAGTAAGTTTTTTTACAGATATCATT
Organism: Radix auricularia; assembly: GCA_002072015.1. NCBI lineage: Eukaryota > Metazoa > Mollusca > Gastropoda > Lymnaeidae > Radix > Radix auricularia. The sequence continues at coordinate 72,427 of MUZC01004642.1, read as the reverse complement.
GTAATTTTAAACTGAACTTAGGTTTTCAAGCAACTGCGTTTTCATGTAAAAATGTCTTATACATAAAATGACATTAAAAATGTTAATTTCTTTACAGCCTATTCATTCAGGATTAGGCAATTGGCCATGGCATGGGCCCGAGGAAGGTGGTAGAGGAGATAAGCGTTTTCGTTTTTCCCTTACTTCATTACCAACAGGCTGTATGGCTTATGCTAGAAGGAGGATAGGTAGAGGGGGAAGGTAAAACTGCATAATCAGCTTTAGTAATGAGAAAACACTTATTAATTTAATAATTTTGTAAATATATTCTATTGCAAATTTACAATTTGTTATTCATTACATATTTTTTTTATTATAAAAATTTGTATTGAAATAAGTATTTTCTATGTTAAAAATAAATGCAGCGACTTTGTGGTTTTCAGTCTTGAATTTTCCTTTTCTAGTCTTATTTTTTTAATGAAATGAAAGTGGGAACTCTGATTAATGGAAATTTTCCACACGTTTAAAATTTTTACATTTGATATTATTTCATTTGTATATTTGACCTTTTATTTTCATGCTATTAAATCTTTGTTATTTCTTAATTAGAATCATCTTTGATCGGGCTAGTACACCTTGGGATGAGACTTTAGAGCGTCTTGACCTTAATTCATCCCACTATTCTAGTATATACTCAGACTACATTACCTACGTCAGGGACAATCATATGTGAGTTTTTACAAATAAATTGAAAAAGATTCTGTTTTATCGGAATTTTTATTAAGACATAGCACTTCACTATACTTAATAAATTTCTCTTCATCACACTAGTAAATTTGTTTTTTAAATTGCAATTAGATACTTAGTAAGCAAATACATCAATTTCACTATTTAATTAAAATGATTCTTTCACCACAGTCCCCATTACCGGCCAAAAACACCACCACCCGAGGAAATTCATCATTCCCCTTCATCTGGCTCAACCAGTGGACATGGTGGAAGTGGTCTGAGTTGCGGAAATTTCTTTTCTCGTTCGCTGTCTGATTTCGATGTTGAGAGCTTCCAATCACACAGAGAACAGTTATTGGAGATGCAAAGAGAACAGCAGCAAAAGTTATTTACTGAAGATGATCGTGATACTTCGATTACATTAGACCTAGAACACACATTGACTCAAAGTGAATTGGGTTCTCGTTTTACCTTAGACTCTGCCAGTGCTGAATTTGCAGTTAGAGCCCTTGTAGATTCTCCAAATTTAGTTGCCCTTTCTGTTTTAGAGGGCACAACTCCAAGCAGTGTTAGTACAGCTGCAGCCTCTCCTGTAGGAAGTCGGACAAATTCCCAACAGTTCAGTTTTTCACTAATTAATAAATCTGGTGATGCTGCAGGGTCCAGTGGAACAAATGGGAAAACGTTATCAAACTCAATTTCCTCAGGAAAGATATCCCACACAGACAGTGCAATGATTGCAAAGCTCCCAATAATTGCCAGTTCTGTATTATCTTCATCAGTCTCTCTCCTTCATAAGTCATCTTCAGCGCCAATATTACCCCAGGTAACACTGCCATCAAATGCTGCAACATCATCAGCTTTACCGTCCTCAGTGTCACTTTTATCTTCGGCACCTTCAACCACCATCTTGCTGCCACATAAAACCAATGGCCCATTATCATCAACACATGGTAATTTTTTTCAAATTCTGTCGCCTATTGTTTATTGACTATTTTATACTATAAATTGACTCTGAAAGTTCCAAAGTGTGATAATGTGTGCCTTGTCTCTAATGCCAAAGCGCAATAATGTGCGCCTCGATAGAACTCTCTTTAGAAACAAAATCATTGAAAAGTAAACTCTTCAATGCGTAAAAGATAATGTATTTGACTTCCGGCAATGGCTGACATTTTTTGGTGGCTTTAACATTTTAATTTCTTTTTTGAAGATGTGATTTTGCTATACTTTATTAAAAAAAATAATAGTCCTAAACTACAAGTAAATACAGTATTAAACTCTATTGGATATGTAAAATAACCATTCTTATCCTAAAAGATGAAGTCAGTATGACAATAATAATATAATTTAAATGCATTTTACACAAATTTTTAATTTCAATACCAGTTGATCACAATATATGAAAACCTTATGGGACTGAGGCGGAAGTTTATTGTAAACCTTCTGGGGATTTCAGAGTTAAAATAACTGGTTCTTGCAACTACATTGCAAATGAAAAGTAAAATTAAAACTTATCTGCAAAATGTTTTTTATGCTAATGAGAAAGGCAGCAATCTCATTCACATTGTGAGGTCAATATTTATATTTCATGGGTTTGATTACAAGAATTATTATTACAACGGCTGGTATAATTGTTCTGATACATACCATCTGAATCTATTTTACAAATGTTATTTTATTTTTACTGATCAGAAGACAAATTTATTGACCAGGAAGGTGACGAACCTTTAACTCATATCATTTTTAGTTACAAAAGCATTAAAATCTTGCTTCTGGTATGGCAATTATTCAATATTATTTCAATATTCTTTGTCTTGTTATACTTTGAGTCCATCGGTTATACAAGTATGGCGCATCTATATCTATTTAGCATGTATTGCCTCAAACCATGTTTTTGGTTAATATTCTTTGTTGCCATAAATTCTATATCATCACTAAAGGTAATTAATTTCTTACTGTGTTTTTTTTTTCTGAAGGATGATAAATCAATATTTTTATTAAATAAAATATTTCTGATAGAATTAATGTAAATAAAGCTCTCCCTATCAGGAAATTTTAGTTAGTCCAAAAGTAGTGCGCAAGGGGGGAAAGAGAAATCTAGAAACTAGAGTCTGCCTTATTTTTGCTTGTGTTTTCTTTTGTGCATTTACTATATTATACATAAACAAATGAATACTTAAAATATAGTTGTATATTTTCTCCCATAATTTTCTTGTTCTCAAGTATTTATTTATTATAAATTTCAGTGAAGTCCAGTGGGCTTTCAACCTCACCAGCAGCCAGTGTGCTTCAGCTCAATTTTCCAGCTAGTTCAGCTTCCTTAATCACAACTATTCCATCATTAGTGTCCACTCCAGCTGTTATTACTGTTGCTCCATCAACTGCAACAGCAGTAACTACCTCATCCACAGTGAATGCAACTCTGCAGTTACAAAGACCCCCTCTTAATAACAAAGTAGCTGCATCCACACCTGCTGGGACATTATACAAACTTCCAGTTTCTGCAACACCGACTTCCAATTTTGACATTCTCAGGTATACAATGACATTTTTCAATAACCTTTTTTGTTTGGTTTACAGATATTTTGTTTATTATTTCAAGACTTGATCCATACTTTTATATACCAGTATTTTTAAGAAAAGTTCATAAATTACCCTGAGGAGGAAAAAATTCACATCCTTGACAGTTGAAGCAGAATAGAAAAAAATAACGAAGAAACATTGTTCGAACATAATTTAACGAGGTTTAATAGCAACATTTGATTAGAGGGAGGGGATAAAATTTTGAAGGTAGCTTAAGAATGAAACTTTGTGTATTACTTTTTTAAAAAAAATAGTTTCGTTGGTTGTTTAGGTAAAATAAATACATGTTCAAATAAATAAATGTTATTGAGCCCAGTTGATCAAATGTAGGGACCAACTGGAAACCACTCAGAACATTCGCCCTGGCCCTATATCACTTTTTTCTGAACTATTTGCCTCGGCAAATAGTGCCCACGCAAATAGCCATAAATCTTTTAAAAATACAATTTAGGAATTCGATAAATATCAAGATTAGTATACAGTTGTACCCGGTTATGTCGCTTGCCTAGGGGTTTGACAAAAAGAGTCAAAATAACCGATAATCAAGATAAACAAAAACCAATTGAGGCAAAACGTGTGCTTTAAATTTTTTATGTACATAATGTGCATTAATAAATGAAAATGTACCTGCACATATTTTTGGAGGTTGTTTTTTTTTTTTTTTACACATTGCTGTTACTGGAGTTAGCTAGTGAACACATTTTTAAAAAAATTTTACTTAGCTGGCAAAGCATAGTATGAGAACTAACACAGGTGGGTGATAACATCACCTGTTCTTTGAAGTCACCATCAGATGGCGCGAAGCGAACATTTCATACTTCCATACGGAAAAATATGGACAGGACATTTTTGTAAAAAATGCCTTGCCCGTTTGGAGGTTGAAAATTGGTAAAACTCTGCCCAGTAAAAATCTAATATAAGACACACCCCGGCTGAGGGGTACTTAAAACTTTTTATAAGACGGGTCTCAAATAAACACGAAAATACCTAGTGAGTAGGTGAAGTGGCATCGATAACTAACATTACAAAAGCTTGCGAATGGTCATGAGGATCAAGATAACCGGCGTAATGTGGCAAATTTTGCCCTTTTTTGTGCTCGAGATATTAGGGTTCGGCGATATAAAAGAATTGACGTAACCGATGAGAAAATGCTAAGACAAAGAGAGAATTTGGCTGTCCTACTTAATAAACGACGACTTAATAGGGTTGGCGAGTTAACCGAGGTTGAGATAAGTGGGTTGGACTGTACTTACAAATTTCTAAAAATATAACAAATGCAACAAGTTATAGATAATTAACTTAATAAGCTAATTTTTTACGACAATTTCGTGTTTACTTCTAGTGTTTAGCGCCACACCGCCAAATTTAAAATTTAAACCGTTTAAATATTTAATAAAATAAATTCAAATTAGGGTTAATAAATTAACTAACATTAGAAGCGACTAACTGTTACAAAGTAAATAAGTAGGATATTATCAAGAGAATCCAAAATTACAAGTAATATATAATGAATTTGTTTTAAATTTCAATGAATTCATAGTGCCTTCTTCTGGCCAAAATTATAAAGTGAAGAGTGTGGATGGTGGTTAAGTAAACAATAACAAATACATTACTTTGAATACCTAACATTAAATTTTATTTGTGGAAAACATGAAAGCTAAATACAAAGCAGTTATGGTTTTGCGAAATAAAGCAACCACTAATCGCTTTCAAACCCCCGAAATTAATTTGAATTTCCAATTGTTTTTTAAAAACCCTACTACTCGGATTCGTACTTGAATCCGGCAAATAGTCTAACTATTCGGATTCTACCCGGTTGGTCCCTAATGAAATGGCACTGGTGCATCCACTAATGTTTTTCATTATTAAATTTAACTGTTAATTTATTTTCAGGTCCAATCATGAAGAGATTCTTTTTAATAAAGACACAGGTATTCCAATGGATGTGACATGACAGAGATCACAGGCGTCGTCACCATGGCGCTAAATATTCTTGTCATAAATACCCATGTCAAAAGTGGTGCAGCTGTACTTTCTGTGTCAGCCTGACGCAGTTTAAGTCATGCTGGAGTTGGACCCGAACCGTGCTCTAAACAGGCAGTCCAATAATCAAGCATCAGCCATTCGATAAGCTGTACTTCACAATTTTGGGAGATGTTGAGTAGACACACATTTATTTTGCTTATATCTTTATGATATATACCATAAACAACTTCCATTATCAATAATGACATAACTCCATTGTAAGAGGGTTTTTTTTTTGAAGTCTTGATATTATACTGAATACTTATGAAATAAAGAAAAAACACAATATTTAAAAAAAAATTAAATGCTAATCTCTGCTTAAATGATTTCAAGTTTTTTCAAGTGTCAAAAGTGTCAGTTTTATTTACTTCAAAGGAATGAGGAAAGAAGGTAAACAACATTCACTCCAAATGTGTTATACCCTTACCCATTTCTGTGTTTGCAATAAAAATAAAAGAACTATAGTGATGCGATTATTTAATTTAGGTAAGCTAGTTTATTTTTTTTAAAAAATAATCTTTAGCAAATTAGTTAGAATTTCATTTAAATTTAAATCTAGATTAAATATGACCTAATGATCCCTTATTAAATTTCTAATTATTTTTTTGGAGCTGTGCTTTTGTGTATTGACTATGAAATGAGACAAATTTCAAAACACTATTTTAATGTGTATAAATAGTTATGTATCAAAGTTTAGCATTTGATTTATAAATCAACTTATGCCAGACAAACAATTCAAAACTAAACAGTTCACTTTTTTTTTTGCCACCAGATGATTTAACAATTAGGCTGTGTATGCTCGTACTAAAGTATTCTTTTAAAATATTTAAAACAGCTGAAATTTTGCATGTTTGAAAGTATATAGCTGCCAATTTTATACACACATTTTCTTGATAGATTTAAAAGTCTTGCTAACAAAGTGAAAGGTTTTTAAGATACTATTAGCTTAATATTTTAAATTTGTATTAATTAAATTTACAGAATATTTGAAGTTTCTTTCCTTCTTGCTCTTAAGGAATACATCCCTAACTTAGGACTAGGACTATAAAAGGAAATTTTAGCTTAATCTATGCATCACTGGTAATAAATAGAAAAAGAAACTCTTTTATTTTTGTCTTTTAGATGCAATTTAAGTTGAGAGTTCAAAAACTGCTTGAAAAAATTTAATTTTTATTTTAAAAGAATTTTTATTTTAGAAAGTTATTATTTTTTCTTTATTAGTTTCCTATCATTTAATAAAACTGATTCTCATTTCATGGTGCCATAATCCAAAGATTGAACATAACAGAAATTGTATGCCATTCTTTTGTATACCATCTAAACTCTCCCACTGGCCCTATTTCATTACGTATCCTGGCAATTTTAACAATTTCAATTTATTGGAGTCAAAAAAGTTTATAAGGGACTGGATGTTTATTAATATTAGTGGGAAGCTGCAATTTTTGAAAACCTGTACAAACTGGTGGGAAATTTTAAGTTTTCTTGTTTTATAAAGTTAGTACACATATTTTGTAGCTGGCTATGAAATATGCATCTAATTTGGTTGATTAGAGATGTCACTGACATAAGAATTGGTGGTTGTTGTACTAGCAGTTGCTTCTTAGCATAGAACATTCCCGACTTAAGTTACTATATCTAAATGCTTAACTTTTTTATGTTAATATGCTTGAGATATATATAGAATCGATTTTTTTTTTACAAGGGAAAGAGTCCAGGAACAAACCAATTATTGAATTAAATAGTCAATGTTTAACCATTTCATTCTATTTGCATTGCTATAGAAAGTTAGTATTGATCGTATAGAGTACACCATATAGAATTTAAAAGCTTGGTTTTATTTTGTAAATCCAAAAATGTATTATGGATGTTAAGGATTTTAATTTAACTTCTGAATGATTTTGTAAAGCTATGCTAGTGAAAAGTCCTTTTATTCAAATATAAGAATCATATCTTGAACCATGGTGTCTGCTCAATTCCTTTTTTTAAATAAAAATATGTAGACACATTTTAAATTTAAGAACAGTATCTTGTAAAAAAAATATTTTTTTAATAGATACCTTTGTATGCTTTTCATTTTTACCTAAAAAGAAATATCTGAAATTTAATTTTTTTTAAAGAAGTTTTTTCTAACCTATTAGAAGTTTAATGGTGCTTAAAGTGTACACTTGTTTCAAAATGATTAGTTTGATACTTGAAACTACTGCGTTAACTTCCTAAGACAAGTGTTGCTTATTAAAAAATAAATACATTTGTGTACAGTTCTAAAACTATATTTTCACCTCATTTAGTGGTCCAATTATTAAAGAATAAGAAGTTAAGTTGTTTTTAGGTTTCAGTACCAGTACATAAAATTAACTGTTTCTATGTTTGAGAGAATGTTATATGATGTATAATGTGTGTATATATTATATAAAAGTTTTTAAAGTTGCCTGGTTGATGTTATAATGATAGCTGTGTCAGTGTTTTATTACCAGCTTTTGATGGATGTGAGATGAGGCTTGAGGCATGAAACATTGAACAATTTACTGTGATAAAATATAAAACCAACAAAAACAAAACGGGTGTTCTGTGCATCCTCTTTCACATTTAAGATTTGTAATAAAAGTTGATTTCATGTCATTTCAGAAATTTTTGTTCTTTCTTTCCTAAGTTGTCTCAGTATTTAAGAAAATGGACACTTTAATGATTATATTATTCATTAATAAATTTACATACAATAATTCTTTGGAATAAAATTCAAAGCAAAAGTATGTTATTTGGTGCATCATTTATTAAATTATTTTTCAAATATCCAGAGTAAGGTTTTTTTTTTTTAAATTTACAAATGATTTAAAATAAGCAAGAACTGTATTTTATGATCACATCAAGTTACCCAACATTGAAAAGATAAAAAGATTTTTGTAGGAATGGGTTGGATATGGCATGTAAACATTAATTCAATAAAAATAGATGTAAAAAAAAGATTTAAAAAAAACACTTTTATAAGTGGACTAAAAAGAAGAAAATAAATTATAACTAATACTTAAAGTTCATGTGTATTGATTTAATATGACTAAAAACATGGGCAGGTGCTAATGAGGTTTTACATATGCAGTTCACTCATTGTATGAGTCATTCTCTCACTTATAGATATCTCTTTTGCCTTCTTAATTATAAATCTGTAATTTTTATACCAAACACCTATCTTTGTAGCATATTTCTAAATTAGAATGGGATTTTGAAGCACCCATCCAACGTATTTAGTCATCAATTTACATGAACTTATAATTATAAGTTTTAATTTATTTTCTTCTTTTTAGTCCACTAAAAAAATGTGTATTTAAAATCTTTTTTTACCTCTATTTTTATTTTTTCCAATTATAAAAAAAGTGATTTTAAAAAATCTTTCTCTCTGTTTATTTTTATACCAATCACCTCCAGCCAGCCAGCAAAACTTTTTAAAACCACGGGGATGTGGTCACAGGGTGAACTCCATGGCACATGAATGTCAACAGCACCATCACCAAGTAAAAAAGATTGCTGAAGTAACTTCGAGTTTATACTATATAAAGATAAACTTAAAAATGCATTAATTTAATTATGGTACATTCAATTGATTGTGGGACGCGGTGGTTCAGTGGTAGTGCGCTCGACTGGCAAACCGATGGTCACGAGTTCGAATCCACGCAAAGGCGAGGATTTGTTCCCAGGGCCTGAGGAGTCCCCGAGTCACCCAGCTCTGAATGGGTACCTAACTAGACAATAGTTAGGCGGCTGGGTAATGCGTGGAACCCTTATAGCCTTGGCCTGCGACTGCTGCATCATTTGCCAACAGATCATCTCTCATGGTCTGTGGACGCAATTACCTTCTGCATTGAAGGAGCGTCTGTATATCTAAGATAAAAGATAAATTTTATTACAATGCATTGTCATTCAAGATGTATCTGTGGTAAAATTTTGATCTCTTGGACCATCAGAAGTGGTTTAGTTTTACATTGGAAATTTGAAATTTTGTAGAGAGACAAAGGAACGAAAGCAAGTGGTAAAAATAATGCCCACTTGTTTCTGGACTTGTGTGAATTTCATGGTGTTTGATATCAATCAGGATTTAAATACCTTACATATAAATGTAAGTGTGAGATGACTCAGATTAAAGCCTTGAATAGACACTTCGCCCCCTTAGAATGACAAGGTTCTATTTAAGTCGAATTTGTGACCAAAATGAGCTATAGCCACAGGGTTATAGTCCATGTAATAATCTGTCATGGTAAAAAAATATGAAAGCTGTATCTTTAGACAATTTTGTAGGAAATACAGAATAACAATGTTCTAAATCTATATAGGCCTACTAACTTCATATTTTCAAACCCAAATACCTCTGTTCTACCAAAAGTACCCATAGAATGTTATTAGCTCCTTGGCAACAAGCAAAATGGTTTGGGGCAGTGCCTTAAAAGTGACTTGAGCTTTTCCCTGCCCTGTGTATCTTGAGGCACTATCACTAAGTCAACAGGTGTGCTACTGTTCCAGAGGCTAGGGTGAAATGGTAACAGTAACAGTTTGAGTTCCTGTCTAGCCAGATGAAGTTCAAGGTGGTATAGGGTTTTTCTGACCTTTTGAGTCGCCAGAATTTTTTGTTGGGAACGTGTTCCCACTTCTGGACTCTATATAATTCTTTTAGGTTTAACTCTTGAAGAGTCTTCACAAGGATGTTAAGGCTGCAAGTCAGTAGATGTTTTCCTCATTTAGTTGAATGGCTGCTTTTGAGCTAAAGTTGTACTGTATGAAAAGTCAATAAACTCTGGCAATAACCAAAATCATAACTTACAAGTCTGAACACAATTAATTGACCATATGTCTACTGAGAGTTATAAAATATATTTTAGAATATATGCCTGAATAGAGAGCCCAGTAATTTACTTTAGTTTGAGCCCACAACAATTTAAATTTCCTTTTCTTTTTGTACATATACTTCTTTCTTCATCACAATCATAACATGAGCAAGGTTCTAATAAATATTTCTTTTCAAATGAAATATAGCACCATGCATTTGTACATAAGTAGACACCTTTGCCTTTAAAGAGTATATCATCTTGGATTTTTTGTGGCAAAGTTGTTATCATTTTATTTGCGGTCTGAGGCTGAAATTTGAGCACATCACGCACAGCTACCAAACAAATGTTGTAAAGTGACACTTGAGGGCTCCATGCTCTAAGATAGCTAAGAACAGTTAATGGTCCAGTATTATACTGGTTGCATTCCTCTAACCTCTTTTGCAGTTCGTGGTTGCTTGTTAAACAGTATATGTCAGAATGTGTATAAAAACTATTCATTATGAGGTATCGTGCAATATTATCATGTCCTGAAAAGAGGGCAGCATACAAAGGAGACACAGGGTTGTTATGGTGTTTAATGTCAAAACAATATTGACAAACATTGTCAAATGGTAGACATCCATTAATGACCATTTGTCTAACAACTCTTAATTCACCTGTTGCAATCATCTTATGTAAATAAGATTGGTCGGATGTTGACAGTCTCAAATTAGCACCATGTAACAAAACTTGAAGAGGAAATAAGGTGTCTCCAAAACAGTGATTTAAGGCAAAATGAAAGGCATATGACAGGGCTGTTTCGCCATCATGACCTACTACATTAACATCAGCTTGTCTATTTAAAAGTACAAGAGCGGTGTGTAGCTTTACAAACATTAAGGCATGCATAAGTGGAGAGTAACCATCCTTGTGATTAACAATATTTACTTCAGCATTTGCATCTAACAACATCTGAACGGAGTCAACATGACATTCCTGAACTGCGTATGTCAGCGCAGTGTGTCCCTCTTTATTTTCTTGATTGATATTTGATGTATTACTAATTAAAAAGCGAACACACTCTTCATGACCCCCTTTAGCTGCCAACATAAGTGCAGTTGTCTCATCCATATTTATAACATCAAAGTTGGCATTAAAAGTTTTCAAAATTTTAAGAATCTCTATAAAGCCTTTATCTGCAGCATGCATGCTAGCTGTCCAGTTTAAAGCATCTGTAGCATCAACATTGGCTTGAAATTCATTTAGACAAAGAATTTGTAGACATTTTGTCTGATTCAGTTGAGCTGCAAGGACTATTGCAGGGGTTTTATAAGAGTCTTTTGCACAACAATCAGGATGACATTGTTTAGATTCAATAAGCATTTTGACCAGCTCGTTATCACCAGATTTTATAGCGCTGAATAGTTGATGGGAACCCTTTTCCATATTTATTTTGCTGGGGTGAAGCTGAAAAAAGAAGAAGGACATTTTTTTTTAATATGCCTTATTTAAAAGTAAAATTAATGATGAAAATATCAGAAAGCTTGTAATCTCAATTTATACATGGTCATGGAATGTACAAAGATGTCGATGTTCAATGTGAGCACCATTGGTCACCTACACACATCAAGCCGATAGCCAAACGCGTCCCAGCATTGCATTGTCTCACTCAATGGTTGCAACATCTTCTGCTCTTCGTGCCTTCAGCTCATCAACGTCTCTTGGAAAAGGGGGCACATAGACCAATCCTTTCACAAATCCCCACAAAAAAACTTGATGTAATTAGCTTAAAAAATACTAAAATAGCACAAGTTCTATCTTACTACCATTCATAGTAATTGAGTAATTTTAATGAGTATTCATCTAAATATTTAAATAGATCGCAAAAATAAACCTAAAAATCTACCGAAATGGTCGCTATGCTTTGACTACTACTACTACTATGAGTTGAATTTTAAGGTTGATCTTAATGGTAGTTTCAGAATCCGTTGAGAAGCATTTTCATTTAATTTTTTTATAATTAATACCTATAATTTGACATTTGACTTTAAATTTTTATTTTAGGTACACATTTTTATTTTTTTCTCAAAACTTACTTATGCAGATTTAACACTTCTTGGATAAATTTTTAAAAAGTATCTGTTGCTTTAAACCAAACAAATAAAAAAAACTTTTGCGTGTGTTTTTAAACTGGTTGTAAGTCAACATTAAAAGATGTATTAAAATTATTCGACAGGGAAGGAGTGTTTTGTTGTTGTTGTTCTACATCTGTCCAGATTTCTTTTCCCACTGAGGCCAAAATATTCATGTTAGCCGTTATGCGTACGGATGAATCAGTTTCTGACTTTCCTGAATTGTTTATTGGATTCACCATGACCATACTAAGTTTTTAAAGTGTTTGATAATGACAAACATTCTGTATTTCATTTATTTTGTATTGTATTGATGCATATTTATATTTTCCTTTTTTAAAATCTTCTTTGTTGACACTGTTGATAATCGATGGTAGTAAAATAATGACACCTACACTCGTCGGAATTTGACAAACTTCCCTCTATCTTGTCATCAGGGCGTTGGGAAACGATTGATAGTTGTTAGTTCCGTTAAAAACTTCAGAGTGGTGAGAAGAGAGTGAAAGAGGTGGTAGAACAAGTTGATCGCTGACTCTCACGAGTAATGTGGTATAATCTAGTGAATTCTAGTGATCCAATTTAATGACTTTGTGAACTTCTTCACCCAGAGTTTCTTGCGTCTTTAAAAATGACAGTTGTTCTGACAATCAATTAGTCATTTATGCCCAGGTTTATTTAGGAGCAATGGCTAACGAAATGAGAGGGGAGGCACTGATTTCCTCCAGAATAAATTAAATTCTCCCTTACCCTGTAAAATAATGTCTCCCCTAAAATAAATCCGCCCCATTATAATTTCAATATAACATTTCAATCTAACACAAAAAGATCACTCAAATACAAAATAATAAAGTATAATAATTGCTACACATGTTTACTTTAAAATATTGTGGCGTAGTGGAGTAGCTAGAGAGATATGAGGGAGTGGACCATTGACCGTTGACCATACTGTTTATCCCATCTCAGGGGATTGACAAAATGTGTTTATTTTTTTTAAAATGCACTTTTACTTTATTTAGCTTTATTATTAAAAGAAAGTTTTCACCCATAAATAAAGTTCCACAACGTGTTGTATTTCTCATCACCTGTGTTATTGTGTACAAATGCATTTGTTTGGTGCATAAAGGCAAATGTTTTGGAGTGCAAAAGTTAGTTTTTTTTAAAATGTTATTGTCAAACAATCTCCGTGTATATAGAAAGTGAGAAAGTTGCTTGGGGCCGTCTATAAAGTACGTCACGCTATTTTTGACCATTTTGGACACCCTCTCCACTGTCACTAAACTTGGGACCCCCTCCCCCTAAAGTATGTCACACTTTTGATTTTAAAAAAAATTAACACGCAATTAAAATATTAAATTTAATACTTAAAATACACTTCACCATTAAACTGTTTAAAATATACAATTTCCACTTAAAAGGATTTTAAAAATTTTGAAATTCGGCAGTAGCCAGATTTGGCCGGATTTATAAAGGATTCCGGATTTTCCGTAGTATCATGAATATATATATATATAAATTAGGGCTCTACCGGCCAGCCGGATTTATGAAATGTTTAATTCAAAAATATTCACGGGACATCATTTTACTATTGTGAAGTGAAGTGTTCATCCATAGTTACGACTGACATCAATCTTTCACCATCATCGTTTCCTGGAAAGATAATTGCAGACAGATCAACTCGTCCTCATATAGCCACTAAACAGCGTTTGTATGTGCATTTTCTCTTCTGGGAATAACTGCTGCTACGGTGTCTCTATGCCGTCTAGAAGCGATTCTCAAAGGACGGATGCGTTTTATCTTTGAAAATTTGATCTAAGCTGGTATGCAAAGATGGACAATAAAGATCACATGATTGTACTTTGAAAGCTACTGTTGATCTCAATATAATGTCATCAAATTTTAGAGTTTGAGCAACAAACAAGGAAGGAAATTTATGAAGCTCTAATTTAAAGTCCATGAGTTGTTTGGTTGATTGATTTTTTATATTTTTTTCGAGGTCGTAGGGGATTCTAATGTTTCCATTAGAACATTCTCGGGCTTGATAAAGACTCCAGGTCAGCGGAGGACTTTCTTAACGTTAGTCGTTTCTCAACATTTTTATAGCGGCTTTTCGTGGGATTGATCCCACGCCCCCAGCTTGTAAGGCGAGCGTACTATTGACTTCGCTAGAGGAGGAAATAATTTTGAGAGTAAAACATTAAAATATGAGCTTCGTACTTTGTCGCAACATTTTATATCGTGATTTTCACAAAGTTCGCCACACTTTCGAACAAAAATATTTTTTATTAACAAGATAAATAAAAAAGTAACATAAAACACTGACTTGACACACGACCGGACCAACCTCCCCCATATCAGCCTATCACACTTTCTTACACCCCCTCCCCCCTCTGAAGCGTGACGTATTTTATAGATTACCCCCCACCCCTATGCACACCTTATTCATAGATAATGCTAATAAGTTAAATAAATGTTATAAATGAATAAACGTGATTTGAGTTCAGCTCCTCTTGTTTAATCAAAAGTTTACACACACACACACACAAACAAACAAACACAATGGAAACTAATGGTGAAATAAATTGAAAACTTGTAAAAAGAAAGACATACAAAGTTAATAACTTAATTGTTTAGCAGGTTGGACATACACCCTGATTCAGTCTGATCTTTGAATCCATAAAGCAATGAAATAACACCTTCAACATGTGGTCAACAAGAAAAACGAAAAATAAAAAGCAGCATACTATACAAAGCAGCAGACAATACGGTAATTGCCAACTGTTTCTGTGTTAGGCTTAAAATAATCTGTGTCTATTACAAGAATAAAAGATATTCAGTTATTATATTTTAGGCTCATGATGATAGCTGGTTGTGGCTTGAAATGTTATAGACAATGACATAAATGTTATAGACAATGACATAAATGTTATAGACAATGACATAATTCTTCCCATTTACACTGGTCATGAAAACACATTTCTTTATGGACACTCTTTTTCTATTGAAATATTGACTTTTGAAACCTCATTTATAAAATTCAAATCCCCATGGGGTAAAATAGAAAACATCTTTTATGTTTGCCATGATCACACATTTATATTTTTTAATATACATTTTATTTACATCTCTTTCGCCTTGGCAGGATAACAGACAGTTTTTCTCAAGTTCATGAAACAAATCAACAAAACTGGTTAAGTTACACCAAATTATTCCAAAGAAACAAAGAACATTAAAATAATTTAAATCACAGACTTAGGAAAATAAAATGCCCCAATTTTAATTACATTAGAAAAAAATTAATTTGTATGTACACTTAAGCCAGACTCATACTACTATCAATATATTTAATCTATGGTTGTATTAATATTTCAAATGAAACTTGAGCAACTCATAATTAGCCATAGGAACATTAATCACCCATTTCAACATCCAGCAGTTAGATGTAATCCATACAAACACTGTATTCTAAATCAACCTTCGAAACCAAGTGACATAAAAGAAACCTACCCTCAATAAATGACTATCTAAGCTCTATAATTTTTAACTACTCTCCAAAGTTATCAGATGAATCTCACCTTTCTCTTGACTCTAAAGTCTCATCTTTATAGTATCAATTTTAAAACATTATTTTCATTGTAACTTTTGAAAAATCATGTGGATTATTTATTTTAAAAAATGTTTTACCCCTGATATACACTATATGGATAATGAGTGTTCAAGAATTTTTAATACAAAAGTTTTAAACTCAAATTAATAACTATCAAACCAATGTTTGAGTACTTTTGAAAAATTTTGTTCACAAGGAATTATAAATGCCTTTTAAATTTATGATTTATTCATCCTAAACTTTGGGGAAAAAAAAGGTAATTTTGAACCAATAAATATTAATTCAGTTTTCAGTTTCAGGAAAATTTATCTAACTGCCAGTTAAGCAATCAATCAGGTGTCCATTTATGTATTCACTTAATTTTCTCATTTGGCTATCCATTTAAAAATTGTACATTATAGCAGTATAACTTTCAGAATGACTTAAATCTTAACAAAATATGATCAGCCCCTATTACAGGCTGGATTGTATTATAACAAGAAATATTTATTTACAAGTGAATACACCTAAAGTTGTTACCTAAAATTATTTCATTATAATAAAATAATTAGATAAAACCAAATGTACACAAGGCAATATGTCATCAGAGGAGCATGTAGTATCCTTCGGCCAGAATTCATAATGTCTGTAGTACTTGGATCAAATGGAACGTGACCTCCTGAATGAATGAAACAAAAAAATATATATTTTAAAAATCTATTCTGAATATAGAGCCCATAAAAAGAAAGCCAAACAAAAAACAAACAAAATAATTTTTTTGTTTTAAAGGTAGTGAAGCTCTCATATGTAATTTAATAAGAAATTAAGTGTAATGTACTCCTGACAGATGCTTTAAAATAGTCATTTAAAATAATAAAAATATCTTATCTTAAGCATTAACTTTAACGTATCAGTGAAAAAATAGGTCATTAAAATATTTTAACATACGATTGAGGTTTAAGCAGAAAAAATCAGTTCCTTGTCAATGATCTTTAATAGAAATTATTGTATTACATACCATTAATGTGTTTTAGTCATGAATATATTAATTTGATGTAAATATTTTATGTTATAATTATATTATTATGGCTCATTAGTGCAGCATGCAATGCAAAAAGACAAAACAGTTACTAGCAACATAAAATGAAATAACTGCATAATTTATTAATTAAAAGAAATAAGTTTTAATTATTAATTTAAAACATAAAAAAAATACAAACAATAATATTAATATTCAGATAAATAAACAATTACTCTCAACTTTCTGTAGATATTGTGTTATAAAGTCACAAAGAATTTACCCACAGCACACACATAATAATTGAGCTGTTTAAAAACTACAAATATATCTGAAATGTATTCTCTCTAATCATATCTACTATCAATTAACATATTTTAAGAATTTACTAAAAACCTCTCCATGGGGTGAAACTTAAGTTGTCTCTTATTTAAGTATACATGCTACCTTTTCAGAAATTAAAGAAGCTCTCAATACGTCGAGTTGGCCAATGTATGGCCGGTGGGTGGAGCTGAGATAGCTATGTGTGTCTTGAAATGCTATTAATAGTCAAATTATTAGCTTGCTAGTCTATACATAACAATAATAATCGTTGTATGTTTTAATATTATGGCTTTGTGAAAAGTTAAGTAAGTATTTTGACTAATGTAATTCATGACAAACCTAAAGTGAAAAAAACATCAGAACTCTTCTTGCCATCTCCACCATTGCTGTAGCCTAAAATACGAAGTTTGTAAATAATGTCTTTCTTTACGCCATGGATTACTCCAGTTGTTACTCTTCCAAATGTAGAAATTCTAGCTGTACGAATATCCTCACTAGCATCCCACCACCAAGCCTTAGAAAAAACAGTAATCATCTTACAAAAATCAGAAAATTCAGTATATTAACTTGTTTTATGTAAAATTTAGAGCAACTCACTGTTATAAAAACTACCTAGCTATTACAATGTGAAAAATTGTTTCATAATGTATTTAAACTTTCTATTACATTCTAAAAACAATGTTAGCACTGTGAAGCTCTTAAACTTTCAGCAATTAAGATAAAATATTCATTTTAAAGTTTATTTATAAGTTATGTATGCATTTTACTTTGGATTTTTACAATAATACTTGTAAATTATCACATTAATTTGGTTAAGAAGCCTTAAATTAACATTTTTAACATATTGTCTCTCATGTTTTAAAACTTTATCATACATTGAGGATAAGATTGAGAATAATATTTTATAAACACATTTTATAAATTAAATATTTGTTGTTAAAATTTTATGAAATATAAAGAAAGTTTTAGGTACCTTATATCCTTGCAAGGGATCTTCTCCAAACTTAGTGGATATGCCTCTCCATACAAGCCGGACACTCTCATTGCCATGTGACATAACTGTTACATACTCCGGATACAGGCTAGGGGCTGAGAAAAAAATACATGTTTTTCAAGTTTATTTTATTTCTCTCCTAAAAAACAAAGTTTGTAAATTTATTCTTACCCAAAAAAAAGGGGGTCAAATTTATACAAATTTTAATAGAAAAATAACTCACGAGCATCATTCATGCCAAGGTAGTAGTTGTCTGTCTTTGGCCCCATTCCTGCATGATTGATAAACTGAATATTAACACAGTAGTCCCCAGAGAACTCCATCCCAACAAGCAGACCTTCAGAAACATCTCCATAAAAATTATTTGACAATGCCTGGTCTTCATGTTGACCCAAACATCGAGTGTCGCCTTCCAGCCAGTAGTTGACCTGAATATAAAAAACACAAATTTTAGTTATATGTATCATATGATATGACAATAGTTTCCTTGTTTTTAGAGAAAATTTTAATATAAGAATAAGTTTTTGAAAAAAGTATAACTCTTACATGTTTTTAGATCATGTTAAATAACATAAACAGCAAAAATAACCTGGAAATTTAAAAACAAAAATTGTTTTGTTGTTATCATTTAATTATTTTAGATAAATTATATATTATCTTCCTTCATTTTATTTTAAACAGTAATGGGCATGTTATACACAAAAACATAAATTAAAAGTGAGAAAATCATAGCAGGAGTTAAGATCTTTATTATTTTTCTGTAGCTATCTCAGACCAATATAGGTATACTTTTTATGTGTGTGATATTTTTACTTTGTGTTTTCAGAAATTAGAATGAGAAAATGCCTTATTTTTGTGATGTCCAAAGTAAAAGAATAACCTTCACCCCAGCAGAGAAAAAAGATTATGACACCACTGATCACAAAATATTTATTTATTTTCATTTTTTTCCTTCTAGATATTTACCTGGTAACCAAAAACTTTACCCTTTGCTGTCTCTCTAGTATCAGGCACAGGTTTCCATGTAATTATTCCAGCTGTTCCATTAATGGCACTGGCTGACACAAAAATTGGTGCAATGTTTGTTGGCACTTGTGGATGACAGAGGCAAATAAGAGACATAGTAAAAAAAAAAAAAAAGGGTAAGGAATTAGATTTGACTAAAACTAAAAGATTTTAATACATATTAAATACATACATAAAAATTTCATAATTTTTCCAATAAAAATTAATTTTTGTAAAGATGGACGAATTTATGTAAATTATGCTAAAGTTAAAACACATACTCTCATCTGCTGAGTACACAATAGCAATAGATGAGTTAGGTCCCATTCCCTTCTCATTCACAGCTTGAACTTTGACTTCATAAGGTAAATAATAGTTGTCTGTTCCTACAAGTATGTTGAGATATGATACTGCAATGTTGTCAACCTGTAAGAGAAGCACCTGAAGCAGTTAATAGACACACACACAACAAACATGGAAAATATCTGAAAGCTTATTTTAATTTGTAAAGTTATGACTTAAATATGTTTTATGCATCACTTTATTTTTTTTCATTTCATGAATTATTTTTACAATTAACAGTATTTCTATTACTCAAAATTTCTATTAATCAATATGTCTATTACTCACCTGAGTCCATTTTCCTTGGGCATCTCTAATATTTAGAGGTCTGTAATACACACAGTAATGAAGTTGGTATCCTCCCCAGGAGCTTCTGGGTAAAGGCTGAAATTTATTTTTAAAATGAAAACTCAACCACATCTATAATCAGCTTTAGTAGCACCAGAGGCGTCACTAGGGTTGGTCTCTCCTGAGGCAGTCCGCCCCCACTGCATCCCCCTAGCGACAACACTGAGTAGCACAAAGAGTTAAAAAAACTTATAGGTTAGATTTATTTCAGAATTGCTGTTACTTACATTCCAAGTTATTATCAAGAGTCCTACGCTACCTCCCCCACCGCCTACATTTGATGGGGCTGTAACAGGAGGAGCTGTTGCCATGGTGTGCCATTCTTAAAGTGAAGATAATAATAAAAGAGAATGTAAAGGTTTTGGCAGAGTTAAAATAGTGTGGAATAGGAAGTTGTTTTTGTTTAATGTCTTATGGTGGTATATACATATTTACACTATAAAATTCTGAATTGATTACAATTACAAGTAATCAGTTGAGATAGTTTTCATAATGACAATCTTAAACTTGTATAATGTGCTAAATTGTCAAAGAATATTGCTATCATTTGTTCATTAAAATTTAAAAGTCATTAAAATCATTTTGTTAAAACTTACTATAAGGGCCACCACTTGCAGGACCATAGCCAACCTGATCATTTCCAGCTTTAACTCTAAACTGATAAGATGTTCCTGGAGAGAGTCCAGACTTGATGTCAACACCTCTCCATTCTGGGAACTCCCTGATGACTGTCTCATGGGCTGGGATATCTGAAGACAAAAATCCCCCAAAGATTATGTTTAAAGTTTAAAAAGCATGAACAAAAATTTGAAGAAAAAAATGGTTTTAGTAATCTAAAACAAGTCAAAATACCAAAATAGAAATATTTGTATGTCAGAGTTACATAATATATTAATTAAGATTAATTATTAAATTTGTATGTTCTAATTTTTATCTACATCAATATTATCTTATGAAATCATGTTAGTAAAAATTTTTTCAAAACCACACTATTATTTTGACCAAAGTGAAATAAAATTTTATAGTTACATTCTCCCCAAAGTTTGAAAGAAATTAATTTATTGCAATTATTTTCTGCTGCTTTTTTTGTTTGTTCAAAGAGCATAGTTTATGAGTAGAACCCTCCTCCCCCATTTATTTGTCTTAGCCTTATTTAGTAAAATAACATAGTAGTCATCTCACCAGCTTGCCATATCCTCCACTCATTTTCATGAATGCTTATTATCTCAATGGTATACTTGGTTACAGGGTAGCCATGTTCAATCCCATCCTTCCACCAAAGGGCAAAGTTGTTGAAGGCTAATGATGCATTGCCCTGTTCTCGAACGTGAACGCCCATTGGTTCGCCTGGCGCCCCTGAGGTTAAGGTCAAGGGTAGGAAATTAATTTTTTAGCTGAAATTTGTTCCCAAAAGTAGTAGTCAATATTGATTGTTTAAGTTAATGTAGAAATGAAAGTACTGTTAATAAAAATATAAAAAATTAAATGTGAATGACCTCTTTGAAAAAAACAAAATATATCCATTTTCAGTACATTGTTATTTTTTTTTGTACAGATAAAATGAAATGACCAATGAAATATCTTGAACTTGAACTATGTGAACATGATTTTGAGATAAAAAGTTATAATAAAGATTTTTTGATTTGTTTTTTTTTAAAATCTCCAAGTAAAACAAAAATTTTTACTGTAAAATGTTCTTCCTATATGTCTTGGAATTTGAGATTAAAAGAAACAAAAAAGTGGTTTACCATTTTCCTTACTATAAGCACTTAAGTATGAGCTCTGCCTTCTAATATGCTTCAAAACCTATAGCGCTTTACCTTTCAAAAACTCGTTTTTTTTCAAGACCGATCACAAACTCTAGAAAAAATTCTTTCTCATACAGACCTACTGATGAATGGCTCCAAAAAAAAATTTTGTTTCTTCTATGCATCTATCATTGGCAATAACAGAAGTCCTTTCTTGTTTATGGATCCAGTTTACTCTAAAAAAATTACTTATTTCTATAGACATCAATTAGACTCTACTAAAACATCTTTCGTTTATCGACATACCATCGACTTAGTCTCAAGAAAAAGTGCTCGCTTCTAAATACCTAATATTGTCTTGAAAAACATCCTTAATTATATAACCCTGCCACTTACTCTACAAATACTGTCACGTCAGAAAATGGTGTGTTTGATCGGAGGTCACGTGATGAAAGGAAGGATAGACCAGAATGCATTAGAAGACAGTAGTTAAAGGTAGAGTGCAGGCACGAGAGAGACATATGGTTGTGTTTGAGTTTTCTCTGACAATTTTCACATTGTAAAATTGTACAAAAGTTGCTGCATTAAAATTATTTTGTGTTTACCGAGGATTTCAATTTTATTATTGTGAAGTAAATATTGTTGTTAAATAACGCCTGCAAGAGAACGGTAAAATCAAACAAAGTTACAAATACACATTTCTTTCATATACTTGCCATTGACTCTAACAAAAGCCCTTGCCTCTATAGACCTTCCATTGACTCTAACAAAAGCCCTTGCCTCTATAGACCTTCCATTGACTCTAACAAAAGCCCTTGCCTCTATAGACCTACCATTGACTCTAACAAAAGCCCTTTCCTCTATAGACCTTCCATTGACTCTAGCAAAAGCCCTTTCCTCTATAGACCTACCATTGACTCTAGCAAAAGCCCTTTCCTCTATAGACCTTCCATTGACTCTAACAAAAGCCATTTCCTCTATAGACCTACCATTGACTCTAACAAAAGCCCTTTCCTCTAAAGACCTTCCATTGACTCTAACAAAAGCCATTTCCTCTATAGACCTTCCATTGACTCTAACAAAAGCCCTTGCCTCTATAGACCTTCCATTGACTCTAACAAAAGCCCTT